>JAKELK010000196.1:0-117617 GCA_021525775.1 Lactarius deliciosus
GTGATACCATACCCATTAACACTATGTTCTCATTCAGCCTGTCGTAGCATCGCCAGGATATAAAACGAACTTCGCAATATACTTGGAAGAAGGAAGACTCGGCGGCAAGACTCGGGAGTGGAGTTGTGCGAGTAGAACGCCCAAGTACCCACAGCCGCTGTGGTGATGCTAATATATCTAAGAAGACCTGCTTCAGACTAGAATTGTCTCATAAGGAGAAGGGAAAACTGACCGGATGAGAACAAATAGGACCAGGCTGGTGCTATACAAATGATCAGTTGTGTACATTGGACATTAAAGTAGCGATTGGTACGTCAATCGAAACTTGTTGCGGTAGAACGCCCTGTAAAAGCGATACTCTGCAGGTAGTGTCAATATATACCTGGAACATTTTCAGGTGCAACAGTATCGGAGGAATATAAAGCGCACTCGTAGGCTGTGACAGATATTGCAGAAATCCGCATGTTGTTGGCAACCAGCTCAACCGGCGAGGTGACTGTCGCGAGAACCGACATACTGTTGTACCGTGAGCGACGTTAGAACAGGGAGGGCAGACAAGGGAACGGAGAATTCGTATGTGCAAGACCTTCGTATTTTATTTTTAGAGGCAGATCAGAAAACCGCTAGTCCATTTTTACCAAAACAGGGTTTTCGTCCAGCCTGGCGTTGTTGATTAGAAGCGGGATTCGCGATAGTGGCCCTGAGCGAGGCCCTGAGTCACGTCCGGCGCTCGGACTTCCTCCTAAGAGGCGGATGTTATCGCCTGGGCCCGGGGTCTGTAACCGCTCTTGTGGACCAGCGCTAGGTCCTTGCTGTTATTGGAAGCGCCCAGTTAGCCATGCTTATAGTTTATTGCGGAAAATATATTACATAAATGCCCTCGAACAACACACCATCATTCTGACATCGTTGTACAACCTCACAGACAAATGGATGAATATTAAGTTGAATATTAATGAATTGGCAACGCGACTGACATAAATCTAGATTAGCCTGTCATTTGTCACGCGTCACGGTTCGAGACTCTAGTGCACCCTCAAGACGGGTATACAACGGGTATATGTAGCGGTGACCGGTGACGGTTGACCGTTCGCTCTATGAGGTACCGGCTGCGCTTACGCGGAGCATTGCGACCCTCAAAAATCAACGGCTGGTTACGAGTCTACTAGCCGGGCTAGTCCTGTCAATGGTGGTGACCTCTAACTTCAGAAGACCACCCGTAAAATTTACGTTTTGTATTAGTGTACAGTAAGTTACCACAAGTAAGCTTAACAGTAAGTAAGTTACCAGTACCATGTTTTGATAGTCACGGCCAATTGCCACTGACAAAGGTCACTCTAAGGTACACCGGCCCAGGTCTCTAATCGAGGCCGCTCATGAGCGGCTCGTTGGACTTTGGACTACTCTTTCATGTCGTGAGTCTTCTAGCGCTTCATGCACGTCCGCGCAACGCGCTACCTCCAAGTTCGATGTTTACCTTGATTGTCACATCCACGCCACCGTTTCAAGTTGTTGTTGATCTTTCTCCAGGGGCTCACAGTTCAAGCCCCTATATGAAATAGAAAGAAGGCTCCGTGAATCCCTGAAGATCATAGCTCCGATCAAGCCACATCGCAAATTGGTCGCACTCGCATGGGGTAAGATTAGGGAGTAAACACGACCAAAGGACGTACGTAGGTATTCAGTATTACCCCCTGTGTCACCGCGAGACTAGTCCTTCATTCCATTTGACCGTCGGTGCGCGGGACGATTCATCGCACGATGAAGACGTAGGTGCAGACGTAAGCGGCCCTACAGTGACAACGACGGAGCGTTCGACGTGCGCTTGAATCGGTTCGTTGCTGAAAACTAGTGCTTCCCATGAAGGAGCTGTCTGTGCCTTTATCGGGCTCATGGTCGTTCACGTCTCGTGGCCTCGGCCTAACCGCACCTTGGGCATTTAAGTTGAGGTTCGGAGGACGGACAATCGGTGGGGGTGTAGAACGGGGCCGCTTTTCTGCAGCATCTTGTTTTCGTAGTCAGGTATTCTGTTTTACATTAGACGGAGGGAAACAAACTTTGAAGATGGATGAGAATTCTTTGACTCATAACCCACGTGAATAAAGCAGCGAACGGCGCACTGGAAACGATGAGCAAGACATCAGTTAGATAATCGCATGGCGCACGCTGCCGTCTGAGCCCGGTAATCAATCAGCTGGTAAGCACAGACTAGAAGTGGATACAACTGATCTGACCTGAACGCTGAAATTGGTAGATCTATACAGTATAGCATATACAGTGTTGACCACTGGACATCGTGAGTCACTGAGCCGAGCGGTGGGGTTGTAGAACGAGTTACCTGTCAGGGCAACAAAGTACCCCAGTCCATCATAGATCATCCTATAGCATACTCGTCGACCCTCGAGACCTTTGCAAGTTGATGGTGACTTACATCTTCACAAGACGGGACGTACTAGGGGGGATTCAATTAGGTGATAGTCGTGTCAGAGCACGCCTGCCGCGTACAATGGTGAACTTGAATGCCGCTTGAATAGGTACCCCATCGAGATGGTTAAAGTGAGAAAATCGTACAGCGTTGCGGCAAGGTAGAACAACCAAGGAGAGAAAAAATGAGTTGGCTGGGTGGTCGCCGCTCCACAGCTAGACGGGTGACTATGAAATCACGCATGATACAAAGAGCTGGAAGGGCTCACGATCCCTAATGGTCAAAATTGGTGTTAGTGGCACGATCAGTAGCAACTCAAGAGGGACGCTCACATCAACTGTCACATCTACGTCACCACAAAGTAAGCTGCGTCAGAGATTTAGAGACCAGCACGACGTACGAACACGACGATATATACTCGCAACCCATTGAAACTAAGTACGTGGATTAAGGATGAGCCACACAGGTACGGTGTATTACCCACTACTGCCGCAATAATATAATTAGAAAGCAACACAATACCCACGGACGAATTCTTGCGGGAAATGCAGTATGTTCTAGATAGTGCAAGATATGAGCCTGAGGATGGTCGACCGATATATGGCAAGTTGTAACTTACCGCCAACCAAGTATCGCTTGTGATACCATGGACTGAATAACTAGGTCACAATCAGCCCGTTCCAACATGGCCACCGTGATATGAAGAGAACCTCTTGCCGAAATCGGAAGAAGATAAAACCTGCGACAAGAGTCGGGAGAGAAGGTCGACCAGTACCCAATGGCGCCCAAGACTAGTACGAGAATGCTAACATATCTGGAACTTCCCTCAGACCAGAACCATCATATCGAGAGAGGTGAAGCTGACCGGATGAGGACGAACAGGACTAGGTTTGTGCTAAACAAATAAATTAGCATTAGTAGCTTGCTTTAGTAGCGTGATTGGCACCTCAATCGATAGTTGTTGCGGTAGAATGCCCTGTAAAAGCGATACTCGGCAGGTAGCGTCAAGACGTAGCTAGCGAGAACATTCTAGGAAAGTGTAACCAAAACCGAAGTTAAATTAGAGCGCACTCGTATACCGAGATAGATAGCGCGGCAACTAGTGTGTCATTGGCAGCCTCCAGAGAGCCCGACGTGATGGATGGCGCCCGAACTTGCATAATGTCGCAACGTAAGTGATGACCGTGAGTCGAAGCACAGGCACATGTTTTACAGGCGGATCCAAAACCATTCTTACCCAAACGAGATTTCCGTCGCCCTTCGGCGGAGGCGGAGTAGGAAGAGCGCACTTGTTGGGAAAGGGGTCTTACCAAGTCAAACGAGCTTCAAGCTCGCGTTTGTCGGCTGTGCTATTCAATACTTCAAAGTCGTGCGACGCCGAGTAATGATGGCCGAAGGCCGACTTCAGTTTGTCTAGAGGGTGAGTGGTGGTCTTGGTGGATGTGGTGGATCTTGGTGTGAACCGCGCCCTCTGCCGAGTTAGGCAATGCTACCGGATGTCCAACCAAGGACTTGTAAATCAGGGGTTGTTTACACGGTTCCTTGGTTCAGGCTCAAAAATAGATGAACATCGAAAAGCACGAGAACGCCGTTTTCGCAGACGTGCGCGCTCTGGGCGGGAGAGACTGCTGTTTTGGACTGATCAAGACTAAAAGTGATCCTTAAGGTCTAGTGCCATTTGTGTACCTCGCGTGGTCACACATTCTCCATATATGTACCGTAGTTGTGACCGTAGGCGCATTATTAAAAGGTAACAGAAAACGCAGTCGTATCCATCGTCGAGGCGCCCAGCGCACACCATAGTGCCTGAAATAGACCATAAATGGATATACTCCAACTGTTCTGCACAAACACGAGGGCACACCTGATCGCGCTCTTAGAACCGCTTGCTGTCAGACCACATGAGCCCGCTTCCACCTCCCCCAAAATTTCCAGCGCGGGAGGAAAGTAGCCTTTGACCGTATGTCCTCCAACCAAACCAGATTCCAGCGACTGCACCCCCGAATAACAAGAAACGCACAAATGAGAAGGAGAACCAGCCTGCCTCCGATTCCGTCGACTGCAGTTTGTCGCGCGGTGTTTGAGCAGAGGAGAGAATGGCAGAGGACGTCGAGACAGAGATGATGCTGTGCGAGGGTTGCAGTCAAATAGGTTCAGGACCCAGAACACCTAGAGGAAACAAAAAAAACGTACTCGTGTGCGTCACTCACGTCGCCAGTCATAGCAGTGAGACCGATGTACGGGTTTTGTGGGAGGGAGATATCGTTCAGCGTGAAGCAGTTACTCCATTCTTCCCCTGATGAAATCAGGACGGTTTTCCTGAGACGAACATTCAAAAAGACACGCACAGCCCTTCCACTGGATCTTCACCTGTATACAGAAAACGACAGAAGGTCAGAGCTATGTCAAGAAAATCCGTGGCTCAACGTACATCTAATACAGTGTCCTTGACATAGATGACCTTGAGTTTTGTCGCGACACTGGAGCGACGATAGTCTGCCTGAAGCCATTCAATGACACCCAACGACGTTGCAGAGACATTCAACGTACTGCACACTCGCCGATCATATTCGGCACACCGTCCTTAGCAACGTCATAGCTTGTCTTTCCATCTCCATTCATGGCGATGATGCGAGGGAAGGGATGTTCGGAGTGCAGGTCGTTTTTGTAACTAGGAAATAAATTCGGGATGTTAAGTTCTTTTTCTTCGCGCACGGAAAGAAGGGGGAGTACACACGTATCAAGAAAAATGCCGATTCCAGTAAAATGATCTATAGATTGCATCAAAGACCAAATCCACGGGACATAGCTATTTACTCACCCTTGCTGCCGAACACAGGTCCTGGCTGAGCTCGTTCGGTTGTAATCCATAAAGCAAGACCATCGCCGTAAAGGTGTGATGTACCACCTGATATCTGAGGCGGGATGGAAGTTGATAAGTACCATACGAAGGAAATCACCCACTTTAAATTCGACCTCAATGATCCAATTGTGGGAAGTGAGAGGCAAACGGCTCCACAACCATCCCTACGGAATGCGTTCAGAAATTGACGGGAGGTAACAGAGAGGGATGTGTACCATCAATGATGACTTATTGCGAGTCAGCCGAATATGTTTGTTGGTATTCTGCAAAACCCAGTCTGGAACTTTCTAAGGAGGCGGCAAAGCAGTTGACGTACCACATATGCATCGGCACCAAAATCCCACCACCTGAGAGCAGTAGAGGTGCGTCAGAATCAGCAAAAATAGTAGCCAGGACCCGAGGTGCACCGATTTTGAAGGTCTTGGTCGATGTAGGGAGCAAACAGTGAGTGCGTCAGCAGTTGAACAGTCTACGAGTAATATAAAGTTATAAACTGTTCAAGGCACGTTCTATATTGAAAAGAGAAAAGAAAGCGCACACGGTCAATCGTTCGGTTCGCTATACGCGTCCCGTCATCATCTGAAGCCAAGACAGAGGCTGAGCATAAGCTCGAAACCAATAGCAGGAATTTTCCTAGTATCATGTCTGCCGGTTTCGACTTGCTACAAGATATGAAGGCCTGCCGGTTAGGTTGGCAGCCTGAGGTAGGGATCAAGGTGGGAAGCAGGCAGAGGTTCGGCCACGACGGCTCGTTGTCACGTGAATGATGTAATCACGAGATCTATGTATTCCGTAGTACATCTAAGAACCAAGTTACAATAGTTCTCAATAACTCTTGGACCGGGCGCGTAGACATGTCGCCAATGCCGGTCCAACCTCGGAATGCAATTTCCCCTGCTGGTTCAACTCCTGCTTCACCTGACACTCTGCATCGGGGAGCGCATCCACGTCAATCACTTCGACGCCTGTGCTGCTGCCGAAAGGTCTCGGCACAGGGGAGACTGGCGATGGGAGTTGAATCGTGCTCATACTGCGTTGCGAAAATGCACGCCGGCGTGGACCTGGTCGTTCCTGCACCCGCGCTAATGCCTTTGCCTTCACGCGTTTAACGACGATGTCTCGCGCGCGCCCAAGGTCAGACGATGCTGGGGAAGCGGCGAGACGATTCTCGATGACAAGGTTTTCCATCTCGCGTGTAAGTAGCGCAAGCGAATGCTCGTCCTGGTCTCCAACGCCTTTCGAGCCGAGGGTTTTCACGGGCAGTATCACTTGCGACTCAATCATACTGTGTACTGAAGGGCGTGTATTAGAAAAGAAACGGAAATGAGGGAGGGTCTCACGTTCTCGGTCAACATTCTTGATCTTTTCGAGGATAGCCACCGCGCCATGAGCGAGGACCGGACTAGACGCGTCGTCTGCAGCATCGGGGAAAAGGACCGGAGCTACACGCGATACTGCAATGCTGAAGAACATGAAAACCTGGTGAAAGGTAAACGCTCAGGACCGAGAGGTGGTACAATGGAGGCAACTTACTTGATGAAGGAGACGGATATGCTGGAAAGCAAGGCGGGTAGGGAAGATTAAGGAGAGGACTGAGTAACCCTGGTATTCCGGAGATGATGGAGAGGGGCTGAAGAGCAACGAGAGCTCAGACGCGAAATGTCCGAAGAATAGGGTGTAACGCCACTGGAACGAGACGTCGGTGCACAGCCAGCGACTATCAATCTGAGAGGACCTACAAAGGCGACGCCGCTGCTCTTCCCAATCATAGAGAAAAACAGGAGAGCCAGGCCGGACACGATATGAAAACCAAGGGACTGAATGAGCCCACGAGCGAGGAACTCGCGCTGGGTGACGCATTCCTTGCAGGTTAAGATATCTGCACCGAACCTGCGCGGATGCCTTGAGCATTCGTCACCTACCAACGACCAATCAGGCTCACCGATCGTATGCCCAGCGCTTGTTGGGTTCCATCAAAGCTTCATATCCCTCGCGCACAACGACAAACAATTCGGCACCTTGGGAACCAACACGGTCTGGGTGATATTTCCGCGCAAACGCACGAAACGCTGCTTTGATTTTAATCTCGTCAGCAGCAGGAGATATCTCGAGTAACTCGTAAAAGTTGGGGGGCGTCGAGAGTGATGCTTCGAAGAAGTTGTAGGTAAGGTACGAGAACACGACAAGGGCAAAGGTAATGCGATAGTGCAAAGGCGTCACGGGTGTGCGAAGGTAGGGGCGCGCCCAGCGCAACAGCGTACTAGTAATAAAATCCGGGATATAGGACCAACCAAGAAGGCTAAATATTGCCTTGGTAGTGGAAGAAGGCATCGTCTACCTAATCTTGAAGGGTAGGAATTCGTCAGCATAACGAACGCGAATCCGAGAGAAAAGTGACATGGCTCAGATCGGGAAAGGAACCCGACACGTGTGATCTCCTTGACCTCGGCCCCAACCCCCATAGCCTTGCGCTTGGCACATTAACCTCATGCCTCTACTTGTACGCACGTAACCACGCGCCGCCCGCATGTATCTCAAGAAGGTACGCTTGCGTACGTGCGCCCGTCTTCCTCTGTGAAAACGGCAATGAATGCTTCGCCATAGAGCAACCACGTCTGCGACCACCCGCGCGACGTCATTCGCGTAGTCAAGATGACATGCGTCGCGCGGGCTCGGCTAGAAGCGTTCGGGGCGTTCTGCGCATGCGCAGCCCGAACCCCAGTTGTGAGCTCGGCCTTTGCCCACGCTCTGGTGATGTCGAAGAGCGCGAGCCTATGCGCGAGCCCGGCGTGTAGTGCCAAATCAATGTCTGTCCGGCCTTACGATGTGCCACGGAAAACTCGTGAAATGACACATTGAGTATCGAACATGAAGGAGGGCTCGAGGTATGGCGGTAAGCGCAGGTAAGGAAGGCGGGGCAGAGACTCGACCCTTTTACTAGAACATCACAGCAAGAGAGAACGGGATGGCGTACTCACAAATCGCTATGTCCTACGGTGGTGGTGTTCGAGTCGTGATCGATGATCCTGGGGGCAGTGATTAAAGGTTCGACGTTGGAGCCGAAGGGTAACGGGTGGCGCGAATTCGGGTGGTATACAAGAGTGGAGTGGCACAGCTATAAGAACCAATGTTGGTTTGAACAAGGAGAGGAGAAACAACGGGGTTTCAAGAACAGGTTTCGGAGATTTGGAATGCCTTTTAGGACGAACAAAGGGAGACCGCACGAGGCGGATCGCTGCCGCGAATGTGCGCTCAGCGCTCAGCGGTGGGGCCAGCAGAAGCTGAACTGCGCAACAACAGCAGTAGAGGGAGCGCTTGGAAGCACACTGGCTTGGTCAGCAGGCTCGTCTGTTGATTTACACATGCAATCGGCTCGGGCTACAATCGAATGTACAGTACATGGTTGCGGTCATTTTCTTTGTTACCCATCGGATTCTTAAGTATGTCCCATCACTGAGCGTGCCTTGTACGGCTCCTCCAAATATTGGATCTCTTCTTGCGTCAACGTTATCTCGGTGCCGTCTGCAAACAAGCTAGAGGTCGGTCCTCAACTCTAAATATGTAATAGTTGCACCCACCTATGAGCTCCTCGAGGTTCTTGATGCTTGTGGAGCCGATAATGGGCGCAGTGACACGTGTCAAGGACCACGCCACGGTGATCTTGGCCATGCTTATCCCGCGCTTCTTGGAAATCTCTTCGACCCTATTGGAGCCTTCATGAGACCAAGATCATACAGCCCTGCGGGTAAGAACAGACCTATTGACAATCTCCTGGGTACCTACTCCTTCGAGGTAACTAGCAAGTAAGCTGTAGGCGCCAGCGGAGTCAGGTAACTAAGGCGCAATGAGTACCAAGAGAAACGCACGAATCGGTGCCGCCTCGTTTTGAGACTTCGTCAGTTTTGAACGGACGGGTGAGGAGGCCGCGTGCAAGCGGTGACCACGGGATGATACCCACACCAAAGTGGTCCAGTGTCGGGAACATCTCCCGCTCTTCCTCACGGTATACGAGCGAGTGGTGATTCTGCATCGAGATGAAAGGCGTCAGTTTGTTCGTGATAGCATAATCTATCGTTCGTCTCGTCAGTAGCAAATTCCGAGGTTGGGCATCGGTTTCTCACTCTGCATGATGTGGACTGAGCTGACGATCAGTGAACTGGTCGCGGAATTCACATGAACGAGCACATACATTGCCAGGCGTAGCAACTACTCATGCCAATGTATCGGACGTGTCCCGCCTTGACGACGTCGTGTAGAGCTTGCATCGTCTCCTCGATCGGAGTATCGGGATCGAAACGATGGCATTGCAATACGTCGATATAGTCGAGTTGCAGACGCTCAAGCGATTTCTTGACTGAATCAAAGATATGCTGCGACAAATGATCACAAATCAGCCCATACAGTATGAGGTGAGAGAATGTGTACCTTGCGACTAAGACCATGCTGATTCACAAATCCCATCTGGTCAAGCTCAGCGGACGGTTTCGACCAAATCATCTCATCGCCTTGTTTCCCGACAGGTGCGAACAGCTTCGACACGTTATGAGCACCAACTGTACGTAGATATGGAGGTGGACTGTTGTCCACACACCTTTGTCATGACCACGATCTCCTCGCGTGGTAGATTAAGTGCTTTGATAGCATTACCGAGATACACCTCAGAGAGGCCATTTGAGTATACGTTCGCGGTATCAAAGGTGTTCACCCCGTGCTCATATCTGATTATCGGCACACGTGAGACCGTCGTACGTGTGAGGACGGAGGGGTACTCACGCGAACTTTATATGTTCGGTGGTCTCTTTCTCGCCAAGTACCCACGGTTGCCAACGGGGGTCGCCATACGACATCATTCCAAGAATGATCCTGGACACTTTCAGCCCCGACTTTCCGAGGCGAACTGCAATTCCTCGTGTCAGCAAACCCATTCATAAGGACGTAAGGAGCGGAGCCATACTGTAGGGAACCCTTTTTGTTACAGTAAGAGTGGTCATAGTTGTGACTTGGTTCGCTGTGAATAATGGTAATGGAGAATCGAAATCTGGAGCAAAACCAGACGACGACTACGAGCTTTTATACGCCATGATATACATGATACGTCACAAATGCGAATTGCGATCATCCACGGCCCGCCCACGATGTGGGCCATAGCGCTATCCAGTTTCCCTATGTGGATCAACAACTCAGTCAGCACATTTTCGGGCGCATTTGAGATTTCCGGATGAACTAGCGACCCACCCAAAGTGTGTTCAAAAGTTATAGTATCAACTTGATTAGTTATTAAGTTATTACTCTTGCAGCCATTTCGATTGAACGTGTGATGGTGTGAGCGATGTCGAGAAGAATTGGCCGGTCTGTCGTTGTGTACTGTATATAGTACCGTGACTGTATCCACATCCGTGCATCGGATTGTACACGATGTCCATAACCGTCGGGCCACCTGAATCACTCGACCCACCTTAGCCGCTCCTTCTCAAACCTCAATTCAGCGTGGGTCACAAAATGACATGATGCAGAGCCGCGTTTCACCTTGCTCACCCCTCAGGGGTACTCTCGTCACCGTTCTTCTTGCGCAATCAGCTCTTCCTAGAGTCTCCCATACTGCGAGACGCCCGTCCACTTGCGCGCCCATCATTGACTCCCTCGATGGAACTAGAGAACGCCTTGCTTTTCCTCGTCGCTGTAGTCCGCCGTGCCGGTCTCTGCCTCGGTACGTTCACGAGGACGTGTCTGGCAGCTTCCATTTTCATTGGGTCTTATTTTGAGTCGGGTCTCCTTGAGCTCAGAAATTGGCTCGTGAGTCAGTTGATTTGAGTGCATTCACAAGCTCCTACTTCATTGTCAATTCACAAGCCCATGTCGCTGTAGACTGCTGCGCACAACATTGATCCTCCAGTCTGGAGAACACGTCAATGCGTTCATGTGTCTACGAACAACAAATTTCACGAACTTCTGTGTTTTCACGGGTTTCAGAAACTCCTCGGAATCTTGTGGCTGAACCCTCTAATTCCGACTATGGTCCACCGACTTCTTGAGACTTGTGAACCAATACAGCTAGACAACCTCGACAATGGGACTTCCAGTGTTTCTTGTGGGAGTCAAAGGAGTATCGATGTTCGCCCTCGCAAACACATGCAGCCAGAGCCAGAGAAAAGTGATAGTTTATCAAGGCGTCACATTGACGTCCCTAGCCCCATTCGTGACCAACATCCACTTTTAGTGCATAGGTTCATATGGGTTTCATTGTAATGTGTTTACAGCTTTGCATGTCCGTCGTGATGAATGCATCGTGCAAGTATGTGCCTTCTTAGATGGACTCAGTTGATATGGCGCCCAATTGATCTGATCTTATGAAGCCGGAGGCTGGAGCTGGTAAGAGCCTGTTCGGTTCGGATTCTTCAAAGAATCTGACCCAGATTATTACCGCATGTAGTAGGTAGATTATTTCCCAAATTGTGACCCCGTGTGACACCCAAACTTGACACACCCATGACTCATCGCAACCGATGGTCAAACACAGATTCTGGTAGCCCATTGACGAGGACACTCTCCTCGATTACCTTTGGGACCATCGGTCAGGGAATGAGCTTCAAAGCCCCTACATTCCTTAGTATATAGGCCATGTAATTACAACTTTACACCTCAGATTTCTAATAGTAGACTTCTCCCCTCTCAGATTTCGGACTTTTGAGCTCAGTGAAGCTCATCCCTTGCGTTCCCCAGCACGCCACACTCGCGCGTGGCCTTAGCAACTCGAACCCGACACGTTCCTGACCCCAGCGGCCGCTCATATGAAGTTTCGCATCACGCTGAAGCATGTGTGACCGTTTCCAACCACCTGTGACCAACAGACCCGTTCCCTCTTCCGACGCTGCCACACTTGCGCGTGGCTCTCGTACTTTGATACAGACGCGTCCACAATCATTGTGGACCCCATATGCAACACCTCGCGCTCCATGGAGGCCTGCGCGACACCTTGCGACGCTTCACACCCCCCAAATCCTGTGCTCACCATAGACCATTTCCTAGCGATCAGGGACGGTTTAGGGTGTCAGTGTGATGGGGTTTTATTGAACAGTGGGGTGGAATATATCTGGGCAGCCATAGCCAAATACACTGGCTGCCCGGATGAGCAACTGGCACAAATCATGAGTCTTATGTAATGTCACACTTCGAAAGAATCTGGCATCAGATTCTTTGAAGAATCCGAACCGAACAGGCTCTAACACAAAACAAAAGTATATTGGAGTAGAATACTATAACTAAAAGTAGAATATGGTATGGACGTGTCATGTCTTGGAAATAATCATTTTTATTGATTGATTTTCCACTGGGAGCGCTGAACTGCAAACCTGAATCCGCGGCTGGCTCCAGGGGGAACGCTCGGAAGCACACTTAGGTATGTCCCATAACTGGGCGTGCCTTGTACGGCTCCTCCAAATATTGGATCTCTTCTTGCGTCAACGTGATCTCGGTACCATCTGCAAACAAGCTAGACGTTGGTCTCATATCCTAATATATAGGAATTCCACGCACCAATAAGCTCTTCGAGATTCTTGAGGCTCGTGGAGCCAATGACAGGTGCAGTGACACGCGACAATGACCACGCCAACGAGACCTTCGCCATGCTTATCCCGCGCTTTTTGGAAATCTCTTCGACCCTAGGAGCACTCGTGAGACCGAAAGTCATGCAGATTGGTGAGTAAGAATGGACCTGGTGACAATCTCCTGGGTACCTGCTCCTTCAAGATAGCCAGCAAGGAAGCTGCGACCATCGGAGAAGTCAGGTAACTAAGGCACTGAGAGCATCAAGCAAAACGCACAAATCGGTGCCGCCTCGTTTTGAGACTTCGTCAGTTTTGAACGGACGGGTGAGGAGGCCGCGTGCAAGCGGTGACCATGGGATGATACCCACACCAAAGTAGTCCAGTGTCGGGAACATCTCCCGCTCTTCCTCACGGTATACAAGCGAGTGGTGATTCTGCATCGAGATGAAAGGCGTCAGATTGTTCGTGATGGCATAATCTACCATTTGCCTCGTCAGTAGCATGTTCAGAACTTGGGCATAGGTTTCTTACTCTGCATGACATGGACTGAGCTGACGATCAGTGGACAAGTCTCGGGATCAAATAAACGGGTACACACATTGCCAGGCGTAGCAACTACTCATGCCAATGTATCGGACGTGTCCCGCCTTGACGACATCATGTAAAGCTTGCATCGTCTCCTCAATTGGTGTACTGGGATCGAAACGATGGCATTGCAATACGTCGATATAGTCGAGCTGCAGACGCTCAAGTGATTTCTTGACCGAATCAAAGATATGCTGTGACAAGATATCATAAATCAGCTTATACAGGATGGGGGTGAGAATGTGTACCTTGCGACTAAGGCCGTGCTGATTCACAAATCCCATCTTGTCGAGCTCAGCGGGCGGATTCAACGACGTTGACCCTTCACCTATTTTACCGACTGCCCCAAACAGCTTCGACATGTTATTAACATTGATTCCAGGGTCGATACAAAGGCAGATTGTTGACCACGCACCTTTGTCATGACCACGATCTCCTCACGTGGTAGATTGAGTACTCTGACGGCCTTACCGAGATACACCTCAGAAAGGCCATGTGAGTATATGTTCGCAGTATCAAACGTGTTCACGCCATGCTCATATCTTATCGGCGCACGTGAGGATAATCCGACGTGTGAGAACAAAGAGGGTGTGCTCACGCGAACTTTACATGCTCCATGGCCTCTTTCTCACCAAGTACCCATGGTTGCCAACGAGGGTCGCCATACGACATCATGCCAAGAATGATCCTGGACACTTTCAGCCCCGACTTTCCTAGGCGAACTGCGATTCTTCACGTCAGCAATACTCATTCAAAAGGAACAGTGAAGCTATACCGTAGGGCACCCGTTTCGTTACAGTAGGGATTGCCATAGTTGTGACTTAGTTCGCCGTGAATAATGGGGATGTAGCACAAGGCAACACCAACCGACGGCTACAAGCTTTTATACGTCGATGATACGTCATGATCAAGTTGGCGCAAGCGAGCCCCACCCACCAATCTTCACGATGTGGGCCATAGCACTATCTGGTTTGCCTATGTATCGGGCGCTTCTAGCTTCTGGATGGACTTGGACAGGACGACCTGAGTATGTCGATGATGCCCTGTGCCACGGTGACTCACCTCCACCGAGATCATGATCGACATGATTAGTCATCAACTTGAACAACGACGTCTTTCCTTGGTCTTTTCGTACTGTACACAGTAGTTGCAGACTTCAAGTTTGCGCCGTGTGACTGCGTTGTGAGCACTGGAAGCAACAGTTGGCCGGTCTGGCACCACACTACTGTACCTGAGATACTCAACCCACTGTAGCCACTCCTTCAAGTACTCAAAGGTCGCAATTAAGACACACTTTGCTCACGTCATCAGGGGTGCCGTTCTTACCCGAACGGCTCGTTCTATAGTTGGCTTTCCTTAGAGACGCCAGTCCACTCGCGCTACGCGTCGACTGTCTTCGCTCCTCGCGCCTACATTGACTCCCTCGATGAGATGAGAGAAGGCCTTGTTTTTCGTAGCCACAGCCGCCTCAGCTTCTAGCCCTCATATTTTTGATTTGAATGAATCGGCTCTCTTTGAACTTAGACACCGGCTCGTGGCCCAGCCAATTTTAATGCACACGTCAGTCATACGTCCCATTCGCAAGCTCCTCCGACGTCAATTCGCGGTTATATGTCCGCGAACAACAAGTTTCACGAATTTCTCTGCACACGTTTCAGACACTCCTTGTATTCCTGTGGCTGGGCGCTGAGCGCTGAACCAAAATTCCGACATTGGCTATAGAACTGGGATGTCTGTTTGTCGTCTGATTCGAGATCGCCACATGCAATCAGTACAATGTATGGTATATGGTCGCGGTCCTTTTCCTTTTTACAATCAGAACCTTTACGATTCAGATCCTTAATGTCCCAACACCGAGCGTGCTTTGTACGGTTCCTCCAAATATTGGATCTCCTCCTGCGTCAATTTGATCTCCGTGCTATCTGTTGCAGGGAAAGCTAGGCGTCGGTCTCATATCCTAAGATGTAGCAGTTTCACGCACTTATAAGCTCTTCGAGATTCTTGAGGCTCGTGGAGCCGACAACGGGTGCAGTGACGCGCGCCAATGACCACGCCAGGGTGACCTTGGCCATACTTATCCCACGCTTCTTGGAGATCTCTTCGACCCTATTGGAGCCCTCATGTGACCCAAAACCATGCAACTTGGTGGGTAAGTACGAACCTGTTGACAATCTCCTGGGTACCTGCTCCTTCAAGATACCCAGCAAGGGAGCTGCAACCACCGGAGGAGTCAGGTACTTAAGACGCAGAGAGCATCAAGGGAAACGCACGAATCGGTGCGACACCGTGTTGAGACTTCGTCAGTTTTGAACGGACGGGTAAGGACGCCGCGTGCAAGCGGTGACCACGGGATGATACCCACACCAAAGTGGTCCAGTGTCGGGAACATCTCCCGCTCTTCCTCGCGGTATACAAGCGAGTGGTGATTCTGCATCGAGATGAAAGGCGTCAGATTGTTTGTGATAGCATAATCTATCGTTTGCCTCATCAGTAGCACGTCCAGAAGTCGGGTATAGGCTTCTCACTCTGCATGACATGGACTGAGCTGACGATCAGTGGACGAGTCGCGGAATCAAATAATCGGGCACACACATTGCCAGGCGTAGCAGCTACTCATGCCAATGTATCGGACGTGTCCCGCCTTGACAACGTCGTGTAGAGCTTGCATCGTCTCCTCGATTGGAGTACCGGGATCGAAGCGGTGGCATTGCAAGACGTCAATATAGTCGAGTTGCAGACGCTCAAGTGATTTCTTGACCGAATCAAAGATATGCTACAACAAGAAACCATAAATCAGCCCCTAGACTGGCAGGATGAGGTGAGAATGTGTACCTTGCGACTAAGGCCATGCTGATTCACAAATCCCATCTGGTCGAGCTCAGCTGATGGAATCGCCCGAGTTGACCTGTCACCTATTTTACCAACAGCTCTGAACAACTTCGAAATGTTATTAGCGTCGATACGGAGGTAGATAGTTTCCACGCACCTTTGTCATGACCACGATCTCCTCGCGTGGTAGATTGAGCGCTTTGATAGCATTACCGAGATACACCTCAGAAAGGCCATGCGAGTATACGTTCGCGGTATCAAAGGTGTTCACCCCGTGTTCATATCTTATCGGTTCATGCAAGGACACTGGCAATCCTACGTGTGAGAACGAAGAGGGTGTACTCACGCGAGCTTTACATGCTCGATGGCCTCTTTCTCGCCGAGGACCCACGGTTGCCAACGAGGATCGCCGTACGACATCATGCCAAGAATGATCCTGGACACTTTCAGCCCCGACTTTCCTAGGCGAACTGCGATTCTTCACGTCAGTAATACTCGTTGAAAAAAATTCAAGGAGTGAAGCTATACCGTAGGGAACCCTTTTTGTCACAGTAGGGGTGGTCATACTAGCTCTGACTTGATTCGCCGTCGATACTGGGCAGGAAATATAGAACGCCAGATGGCGAGGACGAGCCTTTATAAGCTTTATACGCTTATGATGACGTATACTATGGTTGTTATCAATCCATGGGAGCTTTAGACACCTTTGCTGTCGAGCGCGTAGGCTTGCCACTTTCTGTTTTCTGATGGAGCGAACTAGTATTGCCACAGTCCGCCGAGATCGGGCCTAGTCAAGGGCAGAAGATGATTAATTCCAATTTCATTCTTTTGTCGATGCAGACAGTTGCACCGTGTGACCGACAATGGCAACAAGGATTGGCCTGTCTCCCCCCACACAGTTGACTCGGACTCTCGGAGTAACAGTAAAATGCATATTCCAAGCATTAACAGGGAACAACAATGCTCGAAAACACGTACTGCAGTCGTTTGCGTACAACCAGTCAGAAATACCCGGCCCCCGATCTCGTCATAACCTTTGCACGATAGAATTCCACATCCCACACATCTGACCACGTCTTAGTAATGTCCCACCACTGAGCGTGCCTTGTATGGCTCCTCCAAATACTGAATCTCCTCCTGCGTCAATGTGATCTCTTTTTTTTTTTTTTTTTTTTTTTTTTTTTGATCCATTTATATTCCGGGATACAGCACATAGTACAAGACCGGTCCCCCTGCTACTTTGTACGTAATGGTAACTATGGAAGAGGCGTAGGTGGTGGGTCCAAGACCAGGCAACGTTGAGTCGCTTCACGTCCTACATAAGCCTATGAAAGTTACCTCGAATGCGAGTAGATGCGACGGGGATACAAGGGCCGTTCCGCCTGTACGGGAACCAGCCTCCCGCAGTTCGTAGTCTGGTTCCCCGAGCGACGTATCGCTTTATTCACTGAACCGTCCTCACTATATCCTAACGGATGAACTAGCGGGGCAACACCGCGGACGGAACGAGGGGGGAGTAGACGTCTCTGACACCAAGGAGAGAAGGACGAGGGAAACGGAGACAGCGCGTGGGAAAGAGGACCGAAGGGGCCAATAGAAGCGTAAAGAGTGTGGGAAAAATGCAAGCAAAAACCCTGGCGTGATGGACCGATGAGGGAACGGGGAAGGAGTGAAGAGCAACACGAGGTCAGGGTAAAGAAACGCCTAGGAGAGGCAGGATGGGAAAGGGGCCTTAAGCAGGCGCTGATGGCCTGTCGGAGACAGGGGGAGCATTGGCACGAGGCTTCTGCTTCCATGTTCGGAGGTCACCTGCTTGCCCGAAGGCGAACAGGCGCTTGTGAGACAGCAAGGTCCGAAGGGCGTCACCCGTCGGATCCTCGAAGCTGACCACGAGGCTGGAGGAGGAGCCGGCAGCATAGCTGTCGGGGCGCTTGACCCAGGAAGGGAGTCTAGTCAGTCGAAGGGACCGGTAGACCGGGTTGTCGCGAGCGAGTGCGTCCTGACACTCAGTGGGGGAATAGGCACCGCGGGAGGAGGAGACTCCGGTAGGGATGTTGTTAATCATGAGGCGGGACCAGCGGACGTTCTCTTTAGACGTGATGGGGATGGGTTGGGAGGGGGAGGCGGAGACAAAGTGAGCCACAGCCTTGGTGAGGGCTGCGGAGGCTAACTGTAGGTGGTGGGAAGTGGTGTCCGGTCCGGCTACGATCACCAGGTTGTTGTTCTTCGTCCATCGGGCGGCAGACAGGGAAGAACCCGGGTAGAGCTCGGACAGTACACCATTCAAGTGTGAGCAGATCTCCGAGGGGGTCTTGCGGACCGCCAAGGCAGGGGAGGAGCCAGGGGCTGGAGTGAGGACGAGGCTAGGCCTCGCGGGGACTTTCGCAGCGGAAGCAAAGGAGGGGGGTTGGGCAGGGGGTTTGGAGGGCCGTTTGACAGGAGTCTGGGCCTTAGGAGGGGTGGGAGGTTTGGCCGTGGGAAGTTTGGGGGGGTGAGGCTGGGCAGGGGGTTGCGGGGCAGAGGGTGGGGCAGGAGCTGTCTTCCCTGGGGGAGGCAGGCGTTCGTGGACCATAGCTGCAAGGCCACGAACTTCAGCAGTGAGAGCCCTTATGAGCTCTGCTTGGGCAGCGAATGCCTCTGCAAGAGGCTGAGGGGCAACGTATAGGCCCAGCGCATGGGGAATGCCCTGGGGGAACATGGGAGTGGTGTTGGTGAGGAAGGTACGGAGGGCCTCCCTAGTGAACTGGGGGTCGCGTATGTGAAGGGAGAGGTCGTAGTCAAGAACTGCGTATGCAGCATAGAGGGGATTGTCCCCGTCGTCGTCCTCCATAGGGGAGGAGGCACGGGAGGAAGGAGAGGAGTCGAGAAATTGAGAGATGGTGGTGGTAGGTGGAAGAGCCATGTATGCGTCAATGTGATCTCCGTGCCATCTGTAAAAACTAGGTGTTGGCCTGACATCCTAATATGTAGGAATTCCACGCACGTATAAGCTCTTCGAGATTCTTGAGGCTCGTGGACCCGACAACGGGTGCAGTGACACGCGACAACGACCACGCCAGGGCGACCTGGGCCATACTTATCCCACGCTTCTTGGAGATCTCTTCGACCCTATTGGAACCCTCATGAGACCGAAAACCATGCAGCTCGGTAAGTACGAACCTGTTGACAATCTCCTGGGTACCTGCTCCTTCATACCCAGCAAGGAAGCTGCAAGCATCGGAGAAAGTCAGGTAACCAAGGTGGAGAGAGAGCGCCAAGAGAAACGCACGCATCGGTGCCACCTCGTGTTGAGACTTCGTCAGTTTTAAACGGACGGGTAAGGAGACCGCGCGCAAGCGGCGACCACGGGATGATACCCACACCAAAGTGGTCCAGTGTCGGGAACATCTCCCGCTCTTCCTCGCGGTATACAAGCGAGTGGTGATTCTGCATCGAGATGAAAGGCGTCAGTTTGTTCGTGATAGCATAGTCTATCGTTCGTCTCGTCAGTAGCAAATTCTGAGGTTGGGCATCGGTTTCTCACTCTGCATGACGTGGACTGAGCCGACGATCAGTGAACTGGTCGCGGAATTCATACGGACGAGCACATACATTGCCAAGCGTAGCAACTACTCATGCCAATGTATCGGACGTGTCCCGCCTTGACGACGTCGTGTAGAGCTTGCATCGTCTCCTCGATTGGGGTATCGGGATCGAAACGATGGCATTGCAATACGTCGATATAGTCGAGTTTCAGACGCTCAAGCGATTTCTTTACTGAATCAAAGATATGCTGCGACAAATGATCACAAATCAGCCCATACAGTATGAGGTGAGAGAATGTGTACCTTGCGACTAAGGCCCTGCTGATTCACGAATCCCATCTTGTCGAGCTCGGGGGGCGGGATAGTCCACGTTGCCCCATCACCTATTTTGCCAACGGCTCCGAACAACTTCGACACGTTATAAGCATCGACTGTACGTCGATACGTAGGCAGACTGTTATACACACACCTTTGTCATGACCACGATCTCCTCGCGTGGTAGATTGAGCACTTTGATGGCCTTACCAAGATACACCTCGGAAAGGCCATTTGAGTACATGTCCGCAGTATCGAAGGTGTTCACGCCGTGCTCATATCTTATCAGCGCACGTGAGGACAATCCTACTACGTGTGAGAACGAGGAGGGTGTACTCACGCGAACTTTACATGTTCGACGGCCTCTTTCTCGCCGAGGACCCACTGTTGCCAACGAGAATCGCCGTACGACATCATTCCAAGAATGATCCTGGACACTTTCAGCCCAGACTTGCCTAGGCGGACTGCGATTCAAGTTCCTCGCGTCAGCAATACTCATTGAAGAGGATGCAAGGAGTGAAACTATACCATAGGGAATCCTTTTTGTTACCGTAGGGGTGGTCATAGCTTTGACTTAATTCGCTGTCGATAATGGGCAAGAAATGTAGAGCAACACCAGATGGCGACTACCAGCTTTTATAAGCTTCAAGTTCATACGTTCATGCCGTGACATATGTCGTGCTTGGTATCGACTCTCGAGCTAGAGCACGCAAGCCCTGTTTTTGTTTTTGTTTTGGCTCATGTGGGTCAGAACGAAGCTATCCATGTGGATCAACAACCTAGCGCTCAGCGTTCCGCCTTCTGTTTCTGCTGAAGGACTAGTAAACCGGTAGTATTTAATTGCCACTGACCCACAGTCCACCGAGATCGAATCTACAGACGATGACTAACTTCTTTCTTTTAGTCAAAACAGTTGCGCCGTAACTGTGTTGAACAGTTGCCAGTCCGCGACAAGAATGGGCTCGTCCGAGTCTGTCCTCACACAGTTGAGAAACAGTAAAACGCATACCATAGCGATAACAGAGAACACCAACGCTCGAAAACACGTACTGTAGTACAACCAGTTAGAAATACCCCCACTCCCATATGCAGCCGTCATAACCTCCACGCCATGGATATCCACATCGATACCTCAGATCACGTACACATTCTCCTTCCGGAGTTCATAACCGTCAAGCTACTTGAAATACTCGACCCGCCTTAGCCGCGTTTCTGTCCCTTAATTCATCAGCGAGAGACAATATGAGTCAACCAAGACGCACGGCGGCCCTCGCTCACGTCCTCAGGGGTGCTATCATCGCCTTCGTTCTTGCGCGAACGGCTCGTCCCAGAGCCTCCCTTAATGCGAGACGTCCGTCCGCTTGTGCTACGCGTCGACTGTCTCATAGAGAGTGCTGAACTGCAGGCCTGAGTCTGCAACTGATTCCAGAGGGAGCACTCGAAAGCACTCTTGTCGGCAGTCTCGAGTCATAGAATCGAAATCCCTGTTCGTTGTTGAAATCACAATATGCGATCGGTACAATGTACAGTACATGGCCGCGGTCCTTGTCATTTTCACAATCAGGACCCTTAGGATTCAGATTCTTAATGTCCAAACACTGATCGTGCCTTGTATGGCTCCTCCAAATACTGGATCTCTTCCTGCGTCAATGTGATCTCCGTGCCATCTGCAAAGAGAGCAAGGCGTTGGTCTCATATCCTAAGATGTAGGGATTCCACGCACGTATAAGCTCTTCGAGATTCTTGAGGCTCGTGGACCCGATAACGGGTGCAGTGACACGCGACAACGACCACGCCAGGGCGATCTGGGCCATACTTATCCCGCGCTTTTTGGAGATCTCTTCGACCCTATTGGAGCCTTCATGAGACCGAAAGTCATGCAGCTTGGTAGGTAAGAACGGACCTGTTGACAATCTCCTGGGTACCTGCTCCTTGGAGATACCCAGCAAGGGCGCTGTGAGCACCAGAGGGGTCAAATACTTAAGGCGAAGAAAGAGCGTCAAGAGAAACGCACAAATCGGTGCCACTTCGCGTTGAGGCTTCGTCAGTTTTGAAAGGACGGGTGAGGAGGCCACGCGCAAGCGGTGACCACGGGATGATACCCACACCAAAGTGGTCCAGTGTCGGGAACATCTCCCGCTCTTCCTCGCGGTATACAAGCGAGTGGTGATTCTGCATCGAGATGAAAGGCGTCAGATTGTTCGTGATGGCATAATCTATCGTTTGCCTCGTCAGCAGCATGTTCGGAATTTAGGCATCGGTTTCTCACTCTGCATGACATGGACTGAGCTGACGATCAGTGAACTGGTCGCGGAATTCACACGGACGAGCACATACATTGCCAAGCGTAACAACTGCTCATGCCAATGTATCGGACGTGTCCCGCCTTGACGACGTCGTGTAGAGCCTGCATCGTCTCCTCGATTGGTGTACTGGGATCGAAACGATGGCATTGCAATACGTCGATATAGTCGAGTTGCAGACGCTCAAGTGATTTCTTTACTGAATCAAAGATATGCTGCGACAAGAAATCATAAATCAGCTCATACAGTATGAAGTGAGAATTTGTACCTTGCGACTAAGGCCACGCTGATTCACAAATCCCAGGTTGTCAAGCTCAGCGGGCGGTATCCCCCACCTTGGACCGTCACCTATTTTCCCGACGGCCCCGAACAACTTCGACACGTTATGAGCATCGATTGTGGATACGGGGGTAGACGGCTGGGCACACACCTTTGTCATGACCACGATCTCCTCGCGCGGTAGATTAAGCGCTTTGATAGCATTACCGAGATACACCTCAGAGAGGCCATTTGAGTATGCGTTCGCGGTATCGAAGGTGTTCACGCCGTGTTCATATCTTATTATCGGCGCATGTGAGACAGTCGTACGTGTGAGAACGAAGAGGATGTACTCACGCGAACTTCACATGCTCGATGGCCTCTTTCTCACCGAGGACCCATTGTTGCCAACGAGAATCGCCGTACGACATCATGCCAAGAATGATCCTGGACACTTTCAGCCCCGACTTGCCTAGGCGGACTGCAAGTCAAGTTCCTCGCGTGAGCAATACTCATTGAAGAGGATTCAAGGAGTGAAACTATACCATAGGGAATCCTTTTTGTTACAGTAGGAGTGGTCATAGCTTTTGACTTAATTTGCTGTCGATAGTGGGCAGGAAATATAGAGCAACATTAGATGGCGACTACCAGCTTTTATAAGCTTCATACGTTCACGGTGACGTATGTCCTGATTGTTATCGAGCTGGCGCATCCAAGCTTCACACACCTTTTTTTCTTTTGCTTATGTGAATCAGAGCGAGGCGAGGCTCCATGTGGATCAACAATCCAGCGCTCAGCGTTCTGCCTTCTGTTTCTAAAGGACTAGCAACCGGTAGCATTTAAACTGCCACTGTGACCCACAGTCCACCGAGATCGGATCTAACAGAAGATGACTGAATTCAGCTGCACCGTGACTGCGCTGAACAATGTCGACATGAATTAGCTTGTCTGTCCCCACCCAGTTGAGTAACAGTAAAACGCATATACTATAACGATAACAGGGAACACCAACGCTCGAAAACACGTCCTGTAGTCTTACAGCCAGTTAGAAATACCCTCAATCCCATATGTAGCCGTCATAACCTCCGCGCCATAGATATCCACATCGATACATCAGATCACGTACACATTCTCCTTCCGGAGCTCATAACCGTCGAGCTGCTTGAAATATTCGACCCGCTTTAGCCGCTCCTGCTCGCGCTTCTGTATCTCGACTCATCAGCGTGAGACACAATGCGATGGCAAGCCGAGGCGCACCTCCATCACGTCTTCAGGGGTGCTCTCGTCGACTTTCTTCTTACGCGAACGGCTCGCCTTAGAGCCTCCCCGACTGCGAGTCACCCGCCCGCTCGTGCTACGCGTCGCACCGCGGCCGCGTGTCGGTTGTCTTCGCTCCTCGTGCCCACCGTTGACTCCCTCGAGAGTAGAGGACGCCTTGCTTTTCCTCGTCGCAGTAGTCCGCCGTGCCGGTCTCCGCCGAGGCGCGTTCTCAAGAACGCGCCAGGCAGCCTCCAGGGGGTCTTCCGCAGTCGGACCCTTCCTTCCAGCGTTTTCCTTGCCCCCACCTTTGCCTCTGAGCCTGGCCTTCTTTGGTAGCCTTTCCCCCTCTTCCTCACTTCCTTGATTATCTTCATCAATTTGTGATTCAGGCTCTGGTGGACGCTGGTGTACGCGTTTCACAGGGGATGGGCTGCTGGGCGCACTGCTCCCTTCGATTTCGGACCCGTGCTCGCTCACGCTGTGTAGCTCCTTTTGTCGGCGCCGACGCATCGTGAACGTGCGTCCGCTGTCACCATTGCGCGGTGTGAGTGGGTCGGGGGCAACCACGGGCGTGGCTTCATCGTGTGGAGAGGTCGCTTGCGCGTGGGGGAGGCGTGAGCGCGGGGTGTGCGGTGGAGACGCTGGCGCATACAAGTCTTCTATCTCGCTATCGGAGTAGCGCCGGTACGGAGACGCTGGGCGGGGCGGCGACTGAGACGGGGATCGCGGGAGTGGGACGGACTCTGAGGCTATTGTGGGTGGCACCACCTCAGCAGCAGTGAGTTCGCCGAATGGGATACGGGGCCCACGACGTGTGTTGCTTGGGCCAGCCTCGGTGTCCGCAACCATTCTCTCGGCGCGCCGTGCTTTGAGGAGTCTCTCGGTAGCAAAAAAGCCAAATGGGTCAGAATCGCCGCTGCGGGCGGGAGAGAGCGACAGATCACGAGGCTGGAGGATACCGCGTTCGCTTGCAGGCATAGACGGAGGGTGTTTATTGTCGTCGGATCCGGGAATCTCCCGGGGGCCGCCGTGGTTCTCCTTATCTGACCCCGCGTTCTCCCAAGCGACACTCTCCTCACGCTCGTCTAGGTCATCGACCACGCCATACGCAAATAGATCGTCGTTGTTCATCTCCCCTTCGGATTGCAGCTGGGGTTGGGAGAGGGGTGTGCGCTTGCGCTTCCTGTTCTTGCGGGTTGGGGTACGAAACTGGGACGGTGACCAAGGGCGGAGGACGGAAGTAAAAATGGAGCCACCATCGCCGTCATGGTTGTGGGTTTGTCGCACGGGGCTCGAAGATAGATGAATGGGCGAAGATGGAGGCAGGAGAGAAGCGCGGTCACCCACGTGACGGGAACGACGCCTTGCGGGTTCGGGAGAGGGGGTGCCATCATCAAATCGGGGCGGTAATGTAGTCATTGGGTCATGTGAATGAGGCTCAGGGCGCTTAGGAGGACGGGGAGGAGGATGGCTCTGAGGTGGTGTGGCGAAACCACCTGGTCGTGCGGAGAGGACGAGTTGAAACGGGTCATCGAGCTCACCAACGCCCGCAGGTGGTGCCGCGTCCTCGTCATCTACCTGCAAAGGCAATGATTTAGAGGGGGGTTTGACTTTGGCTTTGACTTTGGCCTTGGACTTGGTTGTGACGCGAGGTGCCTTGGTAGCTTTCTTTTTCGGCTTTTCGCTAGTTTTCTCCGTGGTCGGAACAGGTTTGTTGACGGTGTTTCGCGATGTCTTGTCTATGAGGACACAGAAGTCGGGATGTTTCTTGGACTGCTCCTGCGAGCGGGTGACTCTGGGCATGGCCGTCTGAAGGTGCAATTGTCTCCCAGGAACGGAACCCTCGTGGGAAATCTCAGTCGCGTTCTCGTCACGTGGTTCAGGATGACTGTGATTGGCCGGCAATGAGATGAGACTTAGCACCCGAGTCACGGTCTTACTGTACAGGACATGTGCCACCTCCGAATTCCGTTGGACGATTTTTTATCGTCCCTAGTTGCGAACTCATCAGCTATCGGATCATTTGCTATGCCTTCCGCCGTCATATAAGACTTCTTGGCTCACCTCGCCTTTCGTGTGTTCTCCTTCTCTTGGTCTGCTCCGGCGACTCATCGTGTGTCTCGGCCTCCGACAGGACTCGGATTTGTACCTCCGCTCCACTATCTATTCATCATCCACCATCCATTATTTATAATCACATCTCTATGCAAGTCTTCTTAAGAGCAGCCATCTCCGGCCGCTCAACGGCGATGCCGAGGCATTTCGTCTGCCGGAGATGGATGAGTGTGCGCCCGATGATTCTCGAGAGCAGCACATCTCCCACCCGTGAGTCCACGAATGCACCTCCGTAAGCCATCACGAGTCCTGACTATACCCAAAGGACCCCCGCGCAAGAAAATGACCATCCAGCAACTAAACCAGATGCGCCATGCTGGTACACCAATTACCATGCTCACCGCATATGACTTCCCCACCGCACGCGCTCTCGACACGCACGGAGTCGACATCGCCCTCGTTGGCGATTCCCTCGCCCAAGTCTGTCTCGGGCTGCCCTCTACCACCCGCCTCACCCTCGACGAAATGCTGCACCACACCCGTGCCGTTGCGCGCGGCGCCGTGCACCCATTCATCGTCGCCGACATGCCCTTCGGCTCCTACCACGCCTCGCCCGAGGACGCCGTGCGCTCCGCCGTGCGCATGGTCCAAGACGGCCACGTAGAGGCCGTCAAGCTCGAAGGCGGGCCCGAAATCGCCCCCACGGTCCGACGGATCTCACAGGTCGGCGTGCCCGTGATGGCGCACGTCGGGCTCATGCCGCAGCGCCACACCGCGTTGTCGGGCTACCGGGTGCAGGGGCGCGACGCCCCGCGCGCGCGATCCGTGCTCGACGACGCGCTCGCGCTGGAAGAGGCCGGCGCGTTTGCCGTCGTGCTCGAGGCGATCCCGCATCGGCTCGCCGAGTACATCACTGCGCGCCTCAGTATCCCGACGATTGGCATCGGCGCCGGGCCCGGTACGAGCGGGCAGGTGCTCGTCTGGGACGACGTGATGACGCGCTGGCATGGAAAGAAGGCAAAGTTTGTGCGGCGCTTCGCGGACGTCGGGCACGAGGAGGGCCGCGGCATCCAGAATTACATCAGTGCAGTCCAGGATGGCAGCTTCCCGGATGCACAGACGGAGGGCTATGAAATGGCTACCGGGGAGTGGGAGAAGTTTTTGGAGCAGGTCGGGGACAAGGAATGGCGTGGCATGGCCGATGGCAGTCACGAACACCAGAGGGACGATATTGTCAACTCTGAAGGCTTGCCGCCCCCCCGCTTGGTGCGGGCGATATAACGGTAGAGGTGTTGCTGCAGAATATCTGAATTCCGAAGATTCACGAACAAGACTATTGTATTTTTGGGCTAACACGGGCCTACTTTTCTTATGCGTAACCGTATATCCGGCCCGTGTGTTCGTTCAAGTGTTCGTTCAAGCTGGCGATGCAGCTTTCCCTGAAGGTGTCACAACTCTGCTGTTTAGCGCCTACCATGAAGACCTGATGGTTTCTGATTGTCAGGTCTCAGTTGACCGTCGCGCGTCGCGAGCGTGGATATTCAAATATCCAATATGGGAACATGGCAGGTCATTGTCGTTTGTTGTCGTCGTGTCGCGTAAAGTTGTCGCGTGTGATAGTATAAGGGGCCCTTGTTTTGCCAGGTAACCGTCCCACCAACACCAACCTTCGAGTCTCGGACGACTCGCGTGTGTACAAGACATTGTATTTAACATGCCAAATTATGCCGCGTGATCACGATACTATGTTCTCTGTCTTGATTTGTCTCGTCTCACTCCTTGTTACCTTATTCTCGTCCTGTTCAAGTTCGCACATCCTTCACAAACGAGACAAGAACACATTCCTAACAGTGTGATCACTGTGCAACCTACGACACTATAAAAACGAGGCAGTAAAGTCCATGTCCAATATCCCTCTGAGGACCATCCACAGCGCAACACAACGATAGCAGCGACACGACACGGCACAGACACAATAGTGGTACGTACTCATTCTGTGTGTTCGGGCTCATTCGCAGGCAAAGCCGTACTCTTGCTCGCCTAACTCAACTCCGGGAATGCCAGGAGCCGTTCTTCCGCAGGGAACGCTACCGGCAAGGCCAAATTGAGGTGTTCGAGCGTGACCATCTTCGGGACACCATCGAATGTACCGGTGAGCCAACCCCCCAGGTCCGGTCCGCCGTATAAAAACTCCTCGGAAGCTGCGCTGCTGCTCTCCTCCTCGTCGGGCAATGCGACGGTGCGCAAGAGAGGCGCTCGCGAAAGCCCGTTGTCCTCTCGCTCGGCATACACGGCGCACGTACTGAGCGTGTCGTCGTCTTCGGCCCTCCTTTTCGGGTCACCCGAGCTTAGCCAATCTTCTGGCCCATAATTTCTTCGTTTATCGGTCCTTCTGTACGGAAAGGCTTTCTGACGAGGAGACGCGCACTTCTTCTGGGACTTCTGTGTTCTCTGATTAGGCTGGCAAAGTTTCTCTCTTCTGTTCTCTCACCTTGGGCCCGGAGGCGTTGCCTACAACGCCTTGCAGATGGATATCTTGTAGGCCACGCGCAACCAGCGTCCCATTGGCCGGAACGTAGGATTGGGGTGTCGCGTGCCTTCGCGGTGCGTGATAATTCTGGTTCGGACGTTCACGGCTGGGAACGTCCTGGTGGTAGCGAGGGGCCCGCAAGCTTTTCGCCTGCGGGGTGGATGTGGCAATAGCCCTGGCTTCAAGAGCATGTGTCTCGAGCGCAAGAGTACTGTCTGCGAAAATCCCGGTGGCATCCCAGTCTACAGGTGCCACATCTTCTCGGAGATGGGGCTCGTGGAGAGTTGCAGAGCTCGCAGTGCCGTCGTCCGAATCCGAATCTGAGTCGTGCTCAGACCCGAAAGGACTTGTGGGTATTCGACAAGCATGAGGATATCCCAATACCCCAAACGGAGATGGGAGGGATTTCAGCGCTTCGAGCGGGGAGAGCGAAGGCGTGTAGGCTTCCCATACGCCTTCTTCCTGTTAGTCATCATATGAGCATCACTATACGATGTAGACTTGAAAGCCACGTACCCCAAGGAGGAGTCGCATTTGTGTGCCGGAGATCGTATCGGGTAATAAGACGAGCTAGTAGTACCAAATGATGAGCTATTTGAGCTTGAGAAACGGACGCGGGTTGGACCTGAGACTCATATGGCCTTTTTATAAGTTTGGGACTTCGATCCTTTGAAATGGCCTGGGCCATCTACAGTTGAAAGCTGAGAACTCGGGCTGGCTGTCTCAATTATTCTCCGGGCGGTCTTTGCGTGCCCGACAAGGCCAACAAGAGTGCTTTGGCTCTCGGGCGGTTTGACCTTGCTGTGTGTCCGGTCTCCTGAGGGCCAAAGGTTCATAGCCTCAAGCATCCGTGCGTCAAGATTGGCATTGTTCCCTCTCGTCGTCTCCTTGAGCACCGTTTCCAGGTTTGTTCAGCGAGCCAAAGCACATTGTTTCGACGTACATAATCAGTCGAGCAGTTCCATGGTGACTGACGCGACTTCGAAGGAAAGACACGAGCCGAGACACAAGTCTTTTGTTCTCTCTGTGGAGCCAGCCACGGTGCGGCAACTGCCGCTACTCGTTTCCCACGGGCCATGAGGCTGGCACTGTGTGTGCTACCAGGCACGGGCACAGTGCACCAAACTGCTGTGCTATTTTTTTCATCCCAATTCTTGTAGCCGAACCACATGGCTTCAGCAAGTCGGCGAAAGTTTGTCGTCTGCCAGTGATTGCGTTCCCTAGAGGCACTTGCTTACTATTTGACTGATCTGAGTTGAGCTTCATGGTCGGGAATACCTATGTGCTTCGGCATCCTCTCCGAAATAATTTCACCTCGTTAACCTGGATCCTCTATACAGCCATACAGCTCTAGCGACTGGGAGGCCGACATGCGGCTGGCACAGGCACATGGTTTGTGAGTCCCCACGAATTCCGGTGCTGTTTCACAAACAGGACATCTGATGTCAACAGCGATGCCTTCGCACTGAATGTCGGACGCGAAGATTGGCAGAAGGAACGTGTAGCTGATTGCTATGCGACCGCACAACGACTGCAGACGGGCTTCAAGCTTTTCCTCAGCTTTGACATGACGTGAGCTCTCCACCAGGCGCAGGGTACGTGCCACAAGTGACGCTGCCCACTAGCTCCATACCCGGAGATACCGAAGCAGATGCCGAGCTCCTGCATCGATACATGGATCTTGTAGGGCACCATCCCAACCAGTTCTTGTACTATCGGCGAGCCTTGGTTTCTACATTCGCCGGCGACCAGTGCAAGTTCGGGCAAACCTCAATCGCCGAAGCCTGGAAGTTCGCTCGGTCAGCTATGGAACGCGTCTGCCCAGTAAGCAAACACCGAGCCCTGTAGGTCTTGCAATCACCATGACAAATCTGAACTCTAGATTCACCTTATTCCGGCCTTATTCGTCGATCCTGCGCGTTATCCTGTGCTCACACCTGTGGATGGCATCTTTCACGTAAGTATTTTTTGGCAATCTTTCTTTTCGCATAATATCCATATTGACTACCGTGTGTTGTTGTCAGTGGAATGGCTGTTGGCCTATACACCTTACCCCAGATTCACCAAGAGAGGAAGTTAAGTGCCCTGCATTGGACACTGACCTCCATCACCTCCGGCACCTGGGCGGGCGTACATACATGGCGGCTGTATCCCCTTGGTTTTTCACGGTAAGGACCTTTATGACACCGCGAACGCCTCTCAACCGTCCTCAGCACTATGGACCAGATTCGTGGAATAAGAACGTGAGTTCTTGTCCGCCATTCGTCCCGTGAGACTAAATTTGTCCATAGTGGATCTACCGCGGGGACGACTGGCTACTCGTCCGACGCTGGGAACAATTGCTCGCTCACCGAAATGCCGTTGATATCGTACAAGTCATCTCTTGGAACGGTAAGCTTTTTTTCCTGCTTGGGCCGTAGGAGGCGCAATGTTGACCGACGCCCATTGGACACAAGATTATGGCGAATCGCATTATTTAGCTCCTGTGCGCGGCGCCCAGCCAAATTCTCAAGCATGGGTCGACGGTTTCCCTCACACGGCATGGCTTGCTCTCAACGCATACTTCGCGCGCGCGTTCAAAGAAGGGCGCATGCCGCCAGTCGAGCACGATAAATTATTTGTTTGGGCGCGGCCACACCCGAAGGCCGCCACTGCGCCTGACACAGTGCCTCGCCCGCGAGACTGGCAATTGGTGAGCCCAGCACGATTACCAGATCCTTTCAACAGACTCAGCCCTTTGTAGGCGGAAGATAAATTTTGGGTGGTTGTCTTGGCCCGCGCCCCTTGCATCGCTCTCCTCGCGGCAGGTGATGAGCAACCGCGCCCTTTCCGCTGTTTCGCTGGTGTGTCGAAGCTGTCTTGTCCACTGAGAACTGGTCATGGTATGCGTGCGGAGTTGGTACGCGATGGAGTTGTGGTAGCGCAATGTCATCCGCAGGAATATCGGTTCCAAGCCGAACCAGAAGTGTACAACTTCAATGCATATGTGGCAGTTTCCGAATAGCAAGCACTCTGCGAACAGTAACATACCCAACAATAATGACACCCAGTCGATCCTATACATACGAATACACGAAAGATCTAATGAAGCAAGAAATCTAATGAGAAGGTAAATTCGGCGGGGTCTCAGCGCCCGCCCTTGATAAGATCTGCGCCAGTCAATTCATCCTTTGTCCCGCTCGGGACATGTCCAGATTCGGGGCTTGCAGTCGAGCTGGAAGCGGGCGATGAGGTCGATGATGCCGCAGGATCGTCACCACAGCCGCAGTCATACTCTTCATCGAGATGTGCACAGTCGAAACTGGGTTTCTTTAAGCGTTCGTTGACTTGGTTGTGCAAGTGACATAGCCTAAAGAAAATTCAGTCTCACAACTGTGCGTGAGTGTCTAAGCCGTACCAGGAGGAAGCGGTGAGACGAGACGACGTCTGCGGGGGGAACTTCTCCAATAGTTGCTGAAACTCTGCGGCGCACTCGCCACATGGATATAGGCGCGAAGTTAGGTAGAAATAAGACTTGAGTGCCTCGCGTTCGTCCTCTGTCGGGTGCTAGTATGGTGTCAACGAGACGTGATCGGATCGACGAGTGGGTGCAATAATAAATACCTCCGGGTATCTGAGCGTCATCGTGTGGCTGTGGCACCAGTCGGCGTGAGGCTAGATAGAGGCTGAATTCGGGCGCATCGACTTACAGTAATTTCCACGTCGCACGACCCAAAGCAGCTCTATGAATCTGTATCACATTTCCGCGGCGCACGACGAAACGGAGGGATAACTCACTTTGTCGTTTCGTTCCCCAGCTTCGACATGATGACACCTCCGGTCGCATTGGATACAGCAGGAGGAGAATCATGGACTGGAACCGGAAGCGCGTGAAATTCCTTCTCGACACCACCGTCGCCAAAGACTTCTCCTGTTTGAAGGTCGACGCGATTGGAGGCCGGATGGTGGAGTAGCGTGACCGAGGCAAGCAGGAGCTTCAGGTTTTCAGTTGGCAAGTGTTTAAGCTAGCAGAAGTTTGACGTACGAGCACGAGAACGACGCATAAAAATAGTTTTGTAAAGCGGGATATCATGGCAACGAAAGGAGAGTAGAGTACAACTTATCCTGCCCAGGGCTGTGCAACTGCAGGCGGCGGCAAGGCAAGCGGCCCGGAAAACCCGGGAGATGCCATTACGATGCCAAGACAGCAGCGCTGATTTGGCTTCGGAGAGAATTAAGCCTTCACGCAAACCTCAGAAGTCAATTTCAGACAGGACTCAGTGCTTCGATCTCGGAAACTACTAAGCAGAGTGCAGTTGCTGCAAAAGCGAGACACAAGAAACTCTTGTGTACAACAGCAGTTGGAAGGCGAATTTCGCTGTGTTGTAGAATCCGGTTGGGTCCCCACCCAATGCCCATGAAAAGGGCAGGGTACAGACGACGGATCGTTGGATCAAGATAAAATACGGCAGCAATACAAAATACAAAGTTATCGAATTAAATTACCGAACAGAGTTGACAAGAGATGAGCTCGCACTTGAGCTCGCGTCATGACGATATCTTTTTCAAGCTGGTTTTTCGATTCCATTAGAGTGCCTCTTGGGGTAAAGATATTGACAAAACATGCGTGAGCGGTTCTGATGGCAACAAGGCAGATAGCGCCAAATAATGGGCTCTCTTCGTCGAGAACTCCCACATACAGGTTAAGCAGAGGATATGAAACCTACCTTGCCGCAAAGCGAGCACAACTTGGCGAACGAAACAGGACATGATTGCATGATATCTGGAGCGGGTCCAGCGTTCGCTGCCTTCCCTGGATCTGAAACAGGACCGGGATTTGTTATACTCGTCTTTGAATATTAAGTATCATTGGTGTGTCAGGGAGGGACCACGGCGATGATTGGAGGGAGAGTGTGGTCTAACCACTGTTTAACCTATAAAGTCGCGATTCGTTATCCTTCCTAGCCGACCTGGGTACCGGTGTACGGCTGCGATAACGGTGGTGTGTAGATCTCCAGAAAGTTCGCTTCAGAGCGTAATCGATCGTTTACTATCGCCCGCGGAATTGTCGGGTCAAGCCAGGGCTCGCGGGGCTCGAGTTTAAGACTCACCCAAATGCCAAGGGCCATCTGCCTTTCTCCATCGGCGCACTGCTGGAGACCGTTTGATCCTTGAACTTTGAGCACGAAGACCCTTGCGAAGACCAGACAAAGTGGTACAGTGCTGAGTACAGCCATCCCTCGGCACGCTAGTGGGTTACCTTTTGAGCTACCTGGACGCAGCAAGTTCGGATCACTCACTCTGTTTAAAAGTGCATTGTTGGTTGGGGGCAGATGACTAGAAGGGTGGAGCACGGTCCGTCGCACTGCGTTGATCCGTCGCTGACTTTGCGCTTTGATTCGCAGTTCTATTCACCACACTGCCGTAGGACTTGTGGGGTGCTCGGGTAACAAAATGTCGGTCGCCTCGCTCACAAGGCATTGAGGAGCAGCAAAGCATGCAGCGCATATGCAGCAACTGAGGTTTTTATTTGAAATTTAGAACTTGGAGGCTTTGCTCGAGCTCCAAATCCATTACAGGCTAGCATATTTGGGTCGAGCTGCATTCAGGAGAGCCTAGGCTGAGTTGAGCTTAACCTCAGCCTTGGGCGGGTGACACCCACGTAACCCCAACGTGACTCCGAGGGCAACACGAACGTAACCTGAGAAGATAAAAGGAGTTCCTGGAACAGAGACCTTCCCCAACTCACACCAAAACCCTGACCATGTCCAACTTCACAGAGGCGTGGATTCCCGGTCCCAAGTCTTCCTCCTTCTACACGCGCACCTACACTCCGGCCTCTGGCTCCCCACGCGGCGTCGTCGTCTTCATCCACGGATTCATCGAACATATTGCGCGCTACGAACACGTGCATAAGCGCTGGGCCGAGAAGGGTTTTGTCATCTTCACGTTTGACCAGCGCGGCTTTGGGCGTACTGCACTCGACTCGAAGAAGTCTCCCAGCGCGGTATATGGTCGGACAGGTGACACGGACCAAATTCCGGATATCGCATGGGCCCTACAAGTCGCTCAAGAGGCGAATCCCACCATACCCCTGTTTCTCATGGGTCATTCCATGGTGCGTCACTCTTCTTCCCTACCCTGTATTATGACGTGGCTGACATGAACAAGGGTGGCGGGCTAGTCCTGTCGTTCGCGACGCGTGCCAATACCCAAGATAGTGTTTCGCAATTGTCCGGCATTATAGCGACCAGCCCGTGCATACGCCTCACCAAGCCTCCTGCAGGCGTAGCACGCTGGATTGGCAGTCGAGTCCGTGCCATCCTCCCAAACCAGAATATTCCCGCGGCTGTCGAGGCCAAGGTACGATTGTCATCATTGTGTCACCTTTGCTGGGGTGACCCACCGGAAACCCCACTCCTTTCAGTACCTTTCCCACGACCCAGAAGTGGTAAAGGATAACGAGAACGACCCGCTCATCCGCCGCAGCGCATCTCTGCGCGCAGTCGATGACATGCTCAACAGGGTACGGATGCTTCTTAAGGTCGAGTCGGCGCGTTTGACGCAACTGTTGCTCAGGGCGAGAATTTAATCACCAAAGACTACAAGAAATGGCCTACTGCGCTCCCAGTACGATTATTCCGCTGGCTTTGGTCTCTACAATGCTAATGCATCATAGGTCTTGGTTGTGCACGGTACCGAAGACATGGTACACCAAATCTCCGTCCTTGAGTAGTTAATATGCATTTATCACGTGATTCTACAGGTTTGCTCTGTGGAAACCGCAAAGCAATTTATTGAGAAGGTTCCCGCTGAGGACAAGAGGATAGCACTCTATGAGGTCTGTCCCCACGGATCTTGTTTGCGGTGCTGCGGAGGTCTAACTGCGTCCATCATCCAGGGTGGATATCACGAACTTCAGAACGAGCCAGACGGCGTTAAGGAGAAATTCGTGGATGAATGCGTAGCATGGGCCGAGGCACACCTCCGTACTGCAGCTGGAGATGCCACACAGGCCAAGCTCTAACTATGATAATCGGTGTCTTCTGTATGGGACATCGTCGAAGGTTCATGTCCTTGGCTCTCGCTACTTTTTTTCATTACCGTCGTCTAGTTTTATGGTGGCCGAACACGCTATACTCATTCTCGATCGTGCAATGTAACCTGTTAATCCATAAACTATCGTTCTAGAGAAAGTATAGTAGTACTCGTGGCTCAGTATCCCGCCGCGCCGGGTGCGCTCGTGCCTTCGCGCCGCAGGCGCAAAAGAACCTCCCGAAATCGTGAGAGTTCTGTCGTTCCCGGCCCAGCACGCGCGAGCGTTTTGCTTTGCGAGTTTTGGAGTTCGACAAGGTCGCAGATACGGTCCCATGTCGTACCGCGTGACAATGCATCGGTCTGGGATGCGACGTACTCAGCTTCCGAATCTCTGTTTCGGGGTCATCAAAAAAAAAAAAAAGCATCGTAGAGTCGAAGAGGACACACTTGTTTTCGCGAATCTGGCTTTCGCGCTTGCCAGTGTACTCCTCGTAAAATTGATCAATCGAGCGCTCGGCTTTTGATATGGTCTCCTGACGACGCGCTTTGGACTTCTCGTCGCGCGCCTTGATCTCATCGGCCTGGCGTTCGCGCCATTGCCTGTCAAAAAAAAAACTCGCAGGTGAGTCTGACTTGCGCAATGTAGCAAAAGTAACACGGAGGAGGCACCTGATGACTTCGGGTTCCTCGGCGTCGATCTGCTGGGTCAAGATGGGGGTCGCAGAGAGAGGCTGTGGACGCGGCGCAAAAGGCGGCACAGCGCCGAAGGTGGGCTTGGTGGGGGGACTGGCCTCCTGCAGTGTCGTCATCAGCTGGTGGAAAATTCGGCCGCGCTGAAAGTACCTGCGGCATATCAAGCTCCGGGAAATCACTCTCGAATTTTTCGATCTCCTCGTCGTCGTGACCTGTAACTTTTACTTCCCTTGGGGGCGGCGCGGGGCTGCCAAAGGCATCCAAGTCGAATGGGCCAGCAGCGGGGAGATGAACGGCTGGGGGCGGGGATGCAAAAGCACGGAAGTCGCTGTCCTCATCTAGGGATATATCTGGAAACGCAGAGGCAGCGCGGTCGAAGTCGATATCGGCGTCGTTGAGAAGGTCAGTCATTGGTTGGTCGTCTTGTCTCTCTTGACTTGAAGAACAACGGCTAATGGGATGCAGGCGTGGGAAAGGGTCGGGGATAGCCGAGAACCGGGTAAGCCAACCGAAGACAACGAGGAAGCCCTTATAGGCCCTCAAATGACCGAATAGTGATCCAGCGGTCGACCTCGTGTTGAATGATATCAGTCCTTGTATGTCTCTTCCTCTCTCTTCATCCCCCTCTCTATCATCGCAGTTCGCTTATGCCTCTGTTTCGTTTGCTAAGTTGGATTCCAGGTTGTCGTACCCCCAGATACGTTAGGTATTACGACGAGAAGGACTCTCCTCTTATTCCTGACATCGCTCCCGTCGTGCCACACCTGCCACACGTGTTGCCACCCGCCCGTCGTATACCTGAGGGCCGCCATCGAAGGAGGCTCATCGACGAGGACTTTTCACTTGATTCCAAAGCCATCTTCCATGACACAAAGTACCAAAAGCATCCCATGCACGAAGAAACGATAGAAGTGATTGCCGCCCCGGTGCGCGATACCTTGCCACAGCCTCGTGGCCCGCACAGAGAAAAATCACAAAGGGCCAGGGGTGGCGAGCCCGACCACCTAGCCCGCACGAATAGCAACAACCAAAACAATTCGGCCTCACGCCGGCGCATCGCCGATGAGACCCTTGCCGCTATCGAGCGCGGCGAAGTACAGCTCCAGGGTTCTACTTACAACATTCGCGAGGTCGCTTCACACTCGATAGACAACACGATATTCTTCCCACCCGAGTCAACGCTCGCCACCTGGTCCACCGCCACTCCCGCCTCACGTCCTGCTGTGCCAGGACAACTGGAACTCTGCGAGGGCTCCACACTGCAGCGCGCGCGTGCGCTTCTGCACGAGCTCAACACAAGTGCCGCAATCACCGCAGATAGCCCGGGCCGGGTAGGCGTGCTGAGCTTCGCGAGCGCTACCAAGCCCGGTGGCGGATTTCTCTCCGGTGCACAAGCCCAGGAAGAGTCCCTCGCACGCGCATCGACGCTCTATGTGTCGCTGGTCACACCGGCGGCGTCCCAGTTCCACCAGCTGCACAAACAGGACCGCCGTGGCGGTTTCTACACCCACTCCATGATCTTCTCCCCGTCCGTCCTCGTCCTCCGCGACGATGACGGTGCTTGGGTCCCGCCATACCAGATCGAGGTCGTCACATGCGCGGCGGTCAACGCGGGTGTCGTACGTCAGCGCGCCGGGGACAGTCTTGGGCAAGACACCGTGGCAAGAATCGAAGGGACGATGCGTGAGCGCATGGCACGCATCCTCTTTCTGTTTGAACAACGGGGCCTTCGGAATATCGTGCTCGGCAGCTTTGGAACAGGCGTGTTCCGCAACGATGTTGACTTGGTGGCGGACATCTGGTTTGATTTATTGGCTGAGGACGGCGCTCGATTCGCCCACTCTTTTGATCGCGTCGTGTTCGGGATTATCGATCGGCAAACGGTAGAAAGATTTAAGGCGGTCTTCGAGAGCCGGATCGAGGCCCGGGGCCCGGTGGGTTGGAGTCCGGGAACGACGCCACGGAGCGTTTTGCGTGTTGTGGAATGATGTGGCACTACCCCGCGTCTATCTCATGTTGGTGTCGTGTGCACTTGCTCTAATTCGATGCTTTCTGGCTCACTCTCCTACCAGTCCCGCAGGCTCTGTCATGATTATACCCGCCCTACTTCTGCACATGTTTCTTGCTATACAGTTGGTAACTTTGTGCGTTCTGTTCGTCCTCCATCGTCTCCATCAGCCAATCGTCCCACGTGTACCATAGCTATTGATACAGCCTGTACGCTTGTCTGTACACTTCCTCAGAAAACTGAGCACAGCAGATCTTATTTTTGCCTGAGGCCATTTTGCGGTGTTTTAGGAATACAACTATCATCGGTGCGATACTTGGGCCCGATCTATCTTGGGTTGTAGAACCTATTGCTAAAGATTCGAAAGTCTCTGAAATGGAGGTCCCTCGATAAAGGGGACGATCGGCTGCGGACGCATCATTCGCGCATGGTGATTACTCGCAACGAATGCGAGGTGTTCAGACCCCAACGGGTGCTATGGTCAGATATAATAAGGTTCAGCCCGGAGTTCGTCGGCGCACGCTGCTCACTACAATTGGCCATCACCGCGTGTTGGTTTGTACCGCCTGCTGGAGGCGCAGATTGCGACATGGAAAACAAGGTCCCAAAACAGATGCCCTTCTCTCGTGGAACGCTGCCCAGCCCAGCGCACGTGTCCAACGCTCGCTGATTTCCTGCGCAGCTGAGCACCAGCTCCTGATGGCGCAGCACAGACTTCCGCGGGCTGCACGCTGGGATAAAATCAATCGATATGCCGTTTCTGGAATCCCGCGCCTGGATTTCTTTCGCAGGGTGCCACACACCCTACTATGGGCGTCCCGGGGCTCGGGGTGAAACGACAACCCCTGGCCCGAGGTTCTGTATTCTCTTGGGGTTGGCCGCCACTGACAAGTGCCCGCCGCCGAACGAGGTAATCCACTGATTTATCTCAGTCCGTCCTCTAACTAGGTGGTATCATGCGGTCGACACTGTAGCCTAGGTTCGTGAATTGATAGCACCGTACGTTGCGCGTCCAGGCCATGGGGCTGCCAGTAGCTGCGGAGGCTGTGTGTAAATATGTCTTTCGTTCCTATTCGTGGTCCATCTGACAGCTGTCCGCAGCAAACGTCTCACGCGAGGAACCAACAGGGGCTAACGCAGCTACCACTTTTTCCATAACCGACCGCGAGATGGAGATTGCTCCTGACCATGGGCCTTGCATTCACGAAATGAAATCTACGAATTTCAGACCGTTAACTATCCATGCGGGTGCGCTCGGGGTTGTGGGGTTTACGCCTTCTTGAACTTCGCTAGACTAATAAACCAATTGGGGACAATGAATACCGGTGCAACTCTACTGCCAGAGGTGGTGATCCGATGGACCCATAATCAATCTCCAAAGGCGACCCCCGCTTCGGCATTTCTGACACTCCCCGCGGTCCGAAGGCGCAGGAACAGGGCTTCCAAACCCAATATTTCTTCCTGCATCGCCACCGCCAGATAAAAGCGCATTGCCACGGTCAGACAACATCCCGTTCTTTATACCGTTACCCCAAGAGCAATGAATGACCCTGTGAGATACGAGCTGTACTTTTTCCCCGATGGGGATACCATAATCAGGGTATGCAACTCTTCACTCTCACTTAAGGGCTAAATATACCCAGTCTTCAGGTCGAAGACAGTGTTTTCCGCATGCATAGATTCTTTCTGACCAGAGAATCAAACTATTTCTGGTCGATGTTTCTCACCACTGTCCCTTGTCATGTTCCTCCAGGTTCCTCTGAATCAAATCCCGTTGTGTTGAGTGGTGCGACAAGCGAGGCGTTTGCCGACCTACTTTGGGTTTTTTATAACCAGTGCGCTATCATTGAATTCCGTGTTTGATTCATTGACAAGCTCATTTGTGCCGAAGTGAATACTCCATTTACAGTGCTACTTTTGAGAAGTGGAAGAGGATCTTAGGTCTAGCTCGAAAATGGGGCTTCTTCCGAGTAGAGAGGCTCTGTGTGCAGGAGCTCCAAAAATTGGTTATACCACCAGTCGAGAAGATACAAATTTACCAATATTTCAATCTTAGTCCCGATCTTCTGCGTAGCTCTTACGTGGCACTCACCATCAGGGCTGAGCCACTTGAGCTCGAAGAGGGCAAGAAACTTGGGGATTCAACGAGCTTGAAAATTACCCGCGCGCGTGAACTCGCACGTGGCCCGGGCCCTGACGGGGCCACAAGTTCGGCAACAATACAACTTCAAGAATTAGAGATTCAATTGGTCGTCAAAGATATCTTCAGGTTGCACGGATCACCTGCTCCGGTAATGAACCTAACAGGCTTAACACCAATTGCTGCTGCTGACATCTGATTCGGTACCCTCGCGACTTGAAGACGCCTTCACCTTCGCAGCCAACGGCAGCGGCCACGCAAACCACAACAAGCAATGGCCACGTCACGGTGGATGAGGTCGTCCCGCAAACTCAGAGGAGTGCGTTACGAGCAATCGTCTCCTCACATATCACCGGGTCGCAAGGATCGGCATTTGCCTCGGTACCGAATTACATCAATTGCTGTTGCTAACATCTGATTTGGTATTCTCACAAGACACCTTCACCTGCACAGCCAGCAGCAACGGCAACAACCAGGCAAAACCCAACAATCGATGACCATGTGGATGAGGTCATCCCGCAAACTCGGAAGGGTGCAACTGTCTCCTCGGATATCGTTGGGTTGCAAGGATCAGTATCTGCTCCGGTAATGAATTACTAGGCTTAACGTCAATTGCTACTGCTAACATCTGATTCGGTACTCTCACAAGACGCCTTCGCCTCCGCAGCCAACGGCAACGGCCAGGCAAAACCCAACAGTCGATGACGACGTGAACGAGATCGTCCGGCAAGCTCAGAGGGGTGCGTCACCAGCAAGTGTCTCCTCAGATAATTTTGGGTTGCAAGAATCAGTGTCCGCTCCGGTAACGAATTACCGGGCTTAACATCAATTGCTGCTGACATCTGATTTGGTACTCTCGCAAGACGACCTCACCCCCGCAGCCAACAACAACACGGGACGACCATGTGGATGAGGTCGTCCCGCAAACTCGGAGGCAAGCTCGGAGGAGTGCATCACGAGCAACTATCCTCGGGTTGCAAGGATCAGATTCTGCTCCGGTAATGAATTACTAGGCTTAACATTAATTGCTACTGCTGACATCTGATTTGGTACTCTCGCAAGAGTCGTGGCAAGACGCCTCCGCCTCCGCCTCCGCGACCAACGGCAATGGCAACAGCCAGACAAAACCAAACAAGGGACGACCACGTGGACGAGGTCGTCCCGCAAACTCGGAGTGCGTCGCGATCATCAACTGTCTCCTCAGTCGTCACTGCAAGCGACACTGGAATTAGTCGTCACCCTTTCATTGGATTCGTTGCTATATTGCCAACGTTGCTCCTTTTTGTATCTTTTCTTTCTTCTTTTCATTGATGTTGGTTACGTACTGTATGAAATCGATCGTTGATAATGTTTTTGTTTTGTGTTCTGTCCTGATCACAACGGTAAGCCAAGACGACGTCCATCATGACGGTTCTGAAGTACATGATATTTGGTTTGAACGCGTGAACTTGGGTCCCAATAGACTCGGAGTAGTGCCACCATTATTCGGTCACTTCCCCAGCTTGACACCAATTTGAAAAGGCTGAGTTCTGTGACAGCATTTAGGTAGGGCGATATACTAGTACTTGCAAAGCTTTTTAGAAAATGTGTGTCCGAGTCGATCACCATCACCAGCCTCAACCCATCCGCGAAATCGATCACCCGACCTTCCACACCCATCCTCTCCTCTAATTATACGACGCTTCACTGTCAGCCTCGTCCTGTATGCAGGCACTGTGTTTCTGGCCTAGGGTCACCAGTGTGCCACGCTCTCCGTTTCCTCGGACTGCAGCCGCCTATGCGCAACGCCGCTGGCGGATCTCGACCGTGACATCGGCGCACTTGCGGGTACCGTGGGACAGACGGTCTCCATTCGAGGTTGTGCGCATGCAAGTGGGCGAGCTGACAGAACCTGGGCGGCGATGTGACGTATGGCCCCGAAGTGACAACAGCGTCGACACTCAGCGATCGGACAGGAGCAAGGCCCAGTGGTACAAACAGGGACCACTGGCACCGTGACCCTGGTCCAACGATGGTCCACGGGGCACGCCTCACTGATGACCCGCAAGTGGACTGCTCTTTGACTATGATTTCAACCCTGCCCCGAGACTCAGGCTGGCCCCACTGCCCACTACGCCGCACAGCAATCGTCGGGCCCACTAGGGCAATATCTCAGACAATCTACCTCCACCGGATTCAGGCCCTTCCGCCAACTTAAGCTCAACAACCACGACCCGAAACAACACCCACTGACGCAGGTCCCGGAAACCGTTCGAACATGGCTCTGTCATGATTATACCCGTCCTACTTCAGCACATGTTTCTTGTTATGCACTTGGTACCTTTGTGCGTTCTGTTCGTCCTCCATCATCTGCGTCGGCCAACCGTCCCACGTGTACCATAGCTATTAGTATAGCCTGTACGCTTGCCTGTACACTTCCTCAGATAACTGAACACAGATTTTATTTTGTCTGAGGCCATTTTGCGGTGTTTTACTGTAGGATCATTGGCGCAATATTTCGGCACGATGTATCTTGGGTTGTAGAACCTGTTAGATACGAACGTCTTTGAAATGGAAGTCCCTCGATAAAGGGGACGATCGGCTGCGGACGCATCACGCATTAATCGCAATGAAAGCGGGATGTTCAGACCCCAACGGTTGCTATGGTAAAATAAAGAAGCCATAATAAGGTTCAACGTTCAGCGCTTTCAGCGCTAGTTTTCAGCCCGGAGTTCGTCGGCGCACGCTGCTCACTACAATTGGCTATCACCGCGTGTTGCTGGTTTTGTACCGCCTGCTGGAGGCGCAGATTGCGACATGGAAAACAAGGTCCCAAAATGGGTGCCCTTCTCTCGTAGAACGTTGCCCAGCGCACGTCCCACGCTCGCCGATTTCCCGCGCAGCTGAGCGCCAACTCCATGCACCTAGACTTTAATGCAGCGTCGGTTACTAGTTTCTGATGGCGCAGCGCGGACTTCCGCGGGCGGCACGCTGGGATAAATTCAATCGATATGCCATTTCTGGAACCCCGCGCCTGGAATTGCTCAGGATTATTCGCAAGGTGCCACAACCTGCTATGTCGTGCCCCCCATGCGGAACGACAACCCCTCGCCCAAGGTCCTGTATTCTCTTTTGGTTGGTCGCTGCCGAACGAGGCGGCCTACCAATTCAAGTAAGTCCTCGAACTAGACAGTATCATGAGGTTGACACTCCACGGTTCGTGAACTGGTTGTACGTCACGCATCCAGGCCATGGGGCTGCTACTGTAGTAGTAGCTGCGGAAGCTTTGTGTAATATATATGTCTTTCATCCCCATTCGAGGCTCATCTGACAGTCCATCGCGGATCTCTTCCCACACGAGGAGGGCTACAGGGGCCAACCCAACTACCACCTCCGACCATGAGATTGCGATCGCTCCTGACCGCGTGCCTTGCGTTCACTAAATGAGATCTGCGAATCTCAGGCTGTACTTCTCGGTGCGCATGCGCTTGGGTCTGTGCGACTATACCTTCTTGGGCTTCGCTTGACTAACAAACCATTTGGGGACAAGGAACACCGGTGCGTGTAGCTGGCACCGCCGCAGCTGTGCTGCCAGAGGTGATGATCCGATGGCCCCATCTCCAAAGGCGGCCCCCACTTTGGCACTTCTGACACACCCCGCAGTCCGAGGGCGCAGGAACAAGGCTTCCAAACCCGATGTTACTTTATGGTTACCGCATCGCCGCCGCCGTATAAAAGCGTATTACCACTCCCGGTGAGACAACATCCCATTCATCATACCATCGCAATTAGTTATCATGTCAAACAATCCAGTCATGAGACACAGGGTATACTTCCTCCCTGATGGGGACATAATAATCAAGGTATGTCATCCTTCACTCTCACTTAAGGGCTAAATATACCCAGCTCTCAGGTCGAAAACAATGTCTTCCGCGTACATCGATTCTTTCTAACCAGAGAATCGCAACATTTCCGGTCGTTGTTTAATGTCCCTTATCGTGACCCTCCGGGAACATCTGAAGCGAACCCTGTTGTGGTGGAAGATGCGACGAGCGAAGCTTTTGCAGACTTCCTTTGGGTCTTTTACAATCAGTGCGTTCTCATGGAATTCCGTGTCTGATTGGTCGACAAGCTCATTTGTGCTAAAGCGAATACTCTATTTACAATGCTACTCCGGAAAAGTGGCAAAGGATCCTGGCTCTCGCTCAGAAATGGGGGTTCATCCAAGTAGAGAGGCTCTGTGTGCGGGAGCTCGAAAAATTGACCATACCCCCAGTCGAGAAGATCAAAATTTACCAGGATTTCAACCTCAATCCCGAACTGCTGTACGACTCTTACGTGGAACTCATCACCCGGCCTGAGCCCCTTGAATTGGATGAAGGCAAGAAACTTGAGCTTTTAACAAGCTTGAAGATTGCCCGCGCCCGTGAGCTCAGGCTCGCACGCGTACTGGGCCCTGACAGGGCCACAAGTTTGTTCGACCCAGCGGCACTACAACTTCAGGAGCCAGAGACCCGATCGGTCATCAGAGATGTCTTCGAGCTGCAAGGGCCAGCACCTGCTCCGGTAAGTAGTTGCTTGGATTGGCATCAATTGCTACTGCTGACATATGATTCGGTATTTCCACAAAGACATCTTCACCTCCGCAGCCAACGGCAACAGCCGACCAAAACCCAGCAAGCGATAACCACGTGGAAGAGGTCCCGCAAATTCGGAGGCCAACTCGGAGGGGTGGGTCGCGAGGAACTGCCTAGATATTCAGGTAGCAAAGATCGTCATCTGCTCTGGAAACAGCCCAACGAGGGATGACCACACGAACGGGGTCGTCCGCAAACTCGGGGAACGTTACGAGTAGCTGTCTCCTTAGTTGTCGCTGCAATCGTCGCTGTAACTAGTAGTCACCCTTTCGTTGGATTCGTTGTATTTTATATCCGTCCTTTGTTCTTTTCGTTGATGTTAAGTACGTACTGTATGGGTCGGGCGAGGTTGATCGTTGATGCCGATAAAGCTTTTTCTTGCATTCCATCCTGATTGCAACCGTAAGTCAAGACGACGACGTTCTGAAAGTACATAAGTATATACTATGATATTTGGTTTGAACGCGTGAACTAATAGTACAGTACTACCAGGTAGTTTCTGCGATGGCGCAGCACGGACTTCCGCGGGCTGATATACGCTGATATGCCGATTCTGGAGCGCCTCAGGATTTTTCACAGGGTGCCACACCCTCATAGGTCTTCCCTGCGTCCTGCGTCCCCGATAACCGGCAACCCATGGCCCAAGGTTCTGTATTCTCTTGGAGTTAGTTGCCACTGACGAATGCCCGCCGCCGAACGAGGGAACCCACTGATTTAAGTAAGTCCTTGAACTTGGTTAAGTTGGTATCATGCGGTTGACACGGTGGCCTGGGTTCGTGAACTGATAGTACCGCACATCGCGTATCCAAGCCATGCGGCTGCCAGTAGCAGCGGAGGCTGTGTGTATATATGTCTTCATCCTTATTCGGATCTGACAGCTGTCCGTCGCAAATATCTTCTCTCACGGGGTCTCTCACGGGGACCAACAGGAGGCCAAACATAACTACCACTCTTTCCATAACCGGCCGCGACATGGCGATTGCTCCTGACCATGTGCCTTGCATTCACAAATGAGATCTGCGGATCTTAGGCCGTACATTCGTGGGGTTTATGCCTTCTTGAGCTTCGCTAGACTAGTAACAAACCAACTGGGGACAACGAACACCGGCGTAGCCCCAGTACCCAGTATTTGCCAGAGGTGGTGATCCCTAATCGATCTCCAAAGGCGACCCCCACTTTAGCATTTCTGACACGCCCCGGCGGCCCCGCAGTCCGCAGGCGTAGGGGCGAGGCTTCCAAACCCAATGTCCTTTATAGTTGCTGCTTCGCCATGGCTGTATAAGAGCATATTGCCATGCCCGGCAGACAGCACCCTCTTCATTATACCGTTGTACCAAGAACTGTTATCTGCCATGTGTAACCCCGATAACAGACCAACTGTGAGACACCAGATATACTTTTTCTCCGATGGGGATGTCATAATCAGGGTATGCAACTCCCCGCTTTCACCTAAGGGCTAAATATACCGTCCTCAGGTCGAAGACACTGTCTTCTGCATACATGCTTTCTTTCTAACCAGAGAATCAAATCATTTCCGGTCGATGCTTGTTTCCACTGTCCCTTGTCGACGTTGTCGGGAAACTCCAGGAACCTCCGAATCAAATCCCATTGTGTTGAGCGATGCGACAAGCGAAGCATTTTCCGACCTGCTTTGGGTTTTTTATAACCCGTGCGCTATCATTAAAATCCGAGTTTGGTTAATTGACAAGCTCATTTTTGCCGAAGTGAATACTCCAATTACAGCGGTGCTACCCTCGAAAAGTGGAAGAGGATCTTAGCTCTAGCTCAACAGTGGGGCTTCGCCCAAGTAGAGAAGCTCTGTGTCCAGGAGCTCGAAAATTTGATCATACCCCCGGTCGAGAAGATCAAAATTTACCAAGATTTCAACCTCAATCCCAAACTTCTGTACGACTGTTACGTGGAACTCGTCATCCGGCCTGAGCACCTTAACTTGGAAGAAGGCGGGCAAGTGGGGTTTTTAACAAGCATGAAGATTACGCACGCACGCGAGCTCGCACGCGCCACGGCCCCTGAAGGGGCCACAAGTTCATCTGGCTCAGCGTCAGCGACAATACAACTTCAAGAGCCAGAGATCCAATTGGCCATCAGAGATATCTTTAGGTTGTGGGAATCACCACCTGCTCCGGTAACAAATCACTGGGTTTAACGTCAAATGCTTCTGCTGACATTCGATTCGGTCTTTCGCAAGATGGCTCCACCTCCGCAGCCAATGACAACAGACAGGCAAAGCCCAACAACCGATGACCGCGTGGACGAGATTGTCCCGCAAACTCGGAATGCGTCACAGCGAGCAACTATCTCCTCAGATATCTTCGGGTTACAAGGATCCGCATCTACTCCGGTAACGTTTTACTGGATTTAACATTAATTGCTGCTACTGACATCGGATTCGGTACTCTCGCAAGGTGTCTTCACCTCTACGGCCAACGACAACAGACAGGCAGAGCCCAACAAGCGATGACCATGTGGATGAGGTCGTCCCGCAAGCTCGGGGGCAAACTCAGAGGAGTGCGTCACGAGCGACTGTCTCAGATATTTTCGGGTTACAGGGATCGGCATCTACCCCGGTAACGTTTTATGGGTTTAACATCAATTTCTACGACTGACATCGGATTCGATACTCTCGCAAGCCGCCTTCACCTCCGCAGCCAACGACAACTGACAGGCAAAACCCGTCAGGCGACGATCACGTGGACGAGGTTGTCCCACAAACCCGGAGGCAAACTCGGAGGAGTGCGTCACGAGCGACGGTCTCCTCAGACATCTTCGAGTTGCAAGGATCAACATCTACTCCGGTAACGGATTGCCGGTTTTAACATCAATTGCTGTTGCTGACATCTGATCCTCCACAGCCAATGGCAACGGCAACAGCCAGGCAAAACCCAACAAGGGGTGGCCACGTGGACGAGGTCGTCCCACAAAGTCGGAGTGCATCACGAACAGCTGTCTCCCCAGTTGTCCCTGCAAGCGTCACTGGAGGCAGAGTGGGCTCTCAGGCAAGGCGTACTAGTAGTACTCACCCTTGCATTGGATTCATTGCTATGCTGCCAATGTTGCTTCTTTTTGTTGTAGTTGCTCGGTTCTGATCATTGATGTTGGTTACGTGCTGTATGAGTCGGGCGAGGTCGATCGTTGGTGCCGATAACGTTTTTGTCCTGTGTTCCGTCCAGATCGAAACTGTAAGCCAAGACAACGTCCATGGTTCTGAATCACATAAGTATATGTGATATTTGGTTTAAACGCGGTTACAGTACAGTAATACCGCCATTCGGTCACGTCCCCAGCTTGATACCAAATCGAAAAGGCTGAGTACTGCGGTAGCATTCGTCACTTTTAGGTAGCTAGTATAGTAAAGCATTAATAGGCTCTTCAAAAAATATGACCGAGTCGGTCACTACCACTGCGACAACCTCAGCCTCATTGGCAGACGGGCTCACCTCTCATTGTTGCCTTCGAAACCATACCTGGGTGTTCAAAACGTTCTTTCGATCGCCCTGTGGAAAGTCCGCCATTTCCAGTTGATTGCGTTCGTTTGTCCTTGGTCCAGTCGCTTTCATTTGATCTCTCAAGTTTTTCTTCCATACTAAGTTAATGGGCGTCGGGTTGGCTGTCGTCCTTGGGCCTTCCTCTGAAGGGTTTCCGTATCAGCGGGAGTACCATCGATATTTCCGGGTGCTCACGTTTGTGGACTGTGCGGCGCGCGTCTCTTTTTCAAATGGCTGTCCTATCACTGTGGATTGGCAGCGTCGCTTGTTGTCACCTCAGAGCCATATGCCACAGCGCCGCCCGGGTTCTGTCAGCCCACCCACTTGCATGCGCCAGCGCACAACCTCGAATAGATAGGAGACCGTCCGTGCCACGGTTCCCGTAAGTGCACCGATGTTGAGATCCGTCAGTGGCGTTGCGCATAGGTAACCCTAGTCGGGGGAAACGGGGAGCGTGGCACACAGGTGACCCTAGGTCAGGAACACAGCGCCTGCGTACTGACAGGGCTGTGAGACGTGGTATAATTGAGTGGACGGGTGTAGAAGGTCGGGTGATCGGTGTCCCAGATGGGTTGATGGGTTGAGGGTTGCGCCCTTAGGAGTAGACGAGGCGCGCTGTACGCGAGGAGGATGGTCACGTGGAGCGGCTAATGCCATACGTGCGCAGCAGCTCGAGTCGAGAGCACTTGGTGGCAGTTCGGTCGAGTGCCGCCCACGGAAGACGACGACTACATACCAGATATGAAACCAGCCAAAACATGAGCAAGCTCGTCCTGTGCATGGGTCGGCATTTGTCACTGCAAACGCATTAGAGACGGAAGGATCAGCAGAGCAAAGGCAGTGAGACGTTTATCACGATGAATTTAATGGCTGGATGGAAACACATACGAGCGTCACTAAGTGGCCCTGAAAACGCCCTAGAATTCCAGGGCCTTTGTATATCTGCGCCCCGGCGCATGAGGCATGTCCCCGGTGAACGCATAAATCGATGCCTGGACAATTGTCACCTCTACGGAGAGTCGGCGCATCCATTTATATGTCGCATCAATAATGCACTTGCGTGTTTATAGTATTTAGGATTTGATTTGATGCCTTGAAGGTGGTCTTGACGCGGTTAAGCGGGGCGTCGACTGGAGGATGGCAGGTCAGTAGGACAAGTTGGTAACCCCAGAGAAAGGACTCGGGTGCGTACAGTAGGCACACAACACAACCAGCAACACCGCCAGCGATGTCGGGGTGAAACACTTGGTCTGTGGCTCGAGACTTGGATGCAACAGAGCTCATTTGAGTCAGAGGCAGTGGATCGTCTTCTACGTTGACCACCGTGAGTGTAAGTCAACTCCAAGTCTCAAATTCTCAATTTTTGCCTCCACTGGCCCCAGATTACCGATCCGAGAGAGACCGTGGGGGTACTATAATGCAGATGGCGCGACACGGACTTCCGCGGGCTGCACGCTGGGATAAAACGATTTGCCGTTTCTGGAACCCCGCGCCCAGAGCGCTCAAGTGCGGTTTCGAAGGGCAACGAGTGAGTACGTCCGCCAACGAGGGTCGCGCCTTCAGACTAGATGAGTAGATGAGACGCGCTGTGCGCAAGAATGACGGACATGTGGGGCGGCTGGACACTGTGACACGAGTTGTAAATGGTGCGGGATCCCATGCACAATGTAGGAGGTCCTGACGCGGTTAAGCGGGCCGATGACTGGGGGCCGTGGGACAACTCGAAGTTGGCAATCCCTGCTGAGAAGACCTTGGTGTACGATGTCAAGTAGTAATCACTTGGTCCGTGGCTCGAAACATGGATGTAACAGAGCTCATTTAGAGGGATTATATCGTTTACGTTGAAGGGCAAGTCAACTCCAAGTCTCAAAGTCTCAAATTTTGCCTCCACTGACCCGGATTCGAGACTACAAAGGCAGCGCTTACTACTAGTACTTTCTGATGGCGCAGCACGGACTTTCGCGGGCTGATAGCGCTGATATGCCGATTCTGGAGCGCCTCAGGGTTTTTAGGGTGCCGCTGGCACACCCTCATATAGGTCTTCCCTGCGTCCTCGACAACCCATGGCCCAAGGTTCTGTATTCTCTTGGAGTTGGTTGCCACTGATGAGCGCCTTCCGCCGAACGAGGGAACCCACTGATTTAAGTAAGTCCTTGAACTAGATGGTATCATGCGGTTGACACGATGGCCTGCCAGTGGGTTCGTTATCCAAGCCATGCGGCTGCAAGTAGCTGCGGAGGCTGTGTGAATATATACCATTCATCCTTATTCGGGGGCATCTGACAGCTGTTCATCGCAAATGTCTTCTCCCACGGGGGCCAACATAACTACCACTCTTTCCATGACTGGCCGCGACATGCATGGAGATCGCTCCTGACCATGTACTTTGCATTCATAAATGAGATCTGCGGATCTTAGGCCGTACATTCGTGGGGTTTATGCCTTCTTGAGCTTCGCTAGACTAGTAGCAAACCAACTGGGAACGACGAACACCGGCGTAGCCCCAGTACCCAATATTGCCAGAGATGGACCCCTAATCGATCTCCGAAGGCGACCCCCCACTTTAGCATTTCTGACACGCTCCGCAGTCCTGAGGCGTAGGGACGAGGCTTCTAAACCCAATGTCCTTTATAGTTGCCGCTTCGCCATGGCTGTATAAGAGCATATTGCCATGCCCGGTTAGACAGCACCCTCCTCATTATACCGTTGTACCAAGAACTGTTATCTGCCATGTGTAACCCCGATAACAGACCAACTGTGAGACACCAGATATACTTCTTCCCTGGTGGGGATGTCATAATCAGGGTATGCAACTCTCCATTCTCACCTAAGGGCTAAATATACCGTCCTCAGGTCGAAGGCACTGTCTTCTGCATACATAGATACTTTCTAACCAGAGAATCGAACCGTTTCCGGTCGATGTCTATTTCCACTGTCCCTTGTCGACGTTGTCGGGAACCTCCAGGAACCTCCGAATCAAATCCCATTGTGTTGAGGGATGCGACAAGCCAAGGATTTGCCGACTTGCTTTGGGTTTTTTATAACCCGTGCGCTATCATTAAAATCCGAGTTTGGTTAATCGACAAGCTCATTTTTGCTAAAGTGAATACTCCAATTACAGCGGTGCTACCCTCGAAAAGTGGAAGAGGATTTTAGCTCTAGCTCAACAGTGGGGCTTCGTCCAAGTAGAGCAGCTTTGTGTCCGGGAGCTCGAAAAATTGACCATACCCCCGGTCGAGAAGATCAAAATTTACCAAGATTTCAACCTCAATCCCGAACTTTTGTACGACTCTTGCGTGGAACTCGTCATCCGGCCTGAGCCCCTTAACTTGGAAGAAGGCAGGAAACTGGGGCTTTTAACAAGCTTGAAGATTACCCATGCGCGCGAGCGAGCACGAGCCACGGCCCCTGACGCCGGGGCCACAAGTTCGTCTGGCTCAGCGACAATACAACTTCAAGCACCAGAAATTCAATTGGCCATCAGAGATATCTTTAGGTCGTGGAGATCAGCACCTGCTCCGGTAACGTTTTACGGGTTTAATATCAATTGCTACGACTAACATCGGATTCGGTACTCTTGCAATACTAGCCTCCACTCCCACAGCCAATGACAAGAGACAGGCAAAGCACAACAATCGACGACCACATGGACGAGATCATCCTGCAAACCCGGAGTGTGTCACAGCGAGCAACTATTTCTCCAGATATCTCCGGGTTACAAGGATCGACATCTACTCCAGTAATGTTTTACCGGGTTTAACATTAATTGCTACTACTGACATCGGATTCGGTACCCTCGCAAGGTGCCTTCACCTCTACAGCCAACGACAACAGACAGGCAGAGCCCAACAAGTGATGGCCATGTGGTTGAGGTTGTCCCACAAGCTCGGAGGCAAACTCAGAGGAGTGCGTCACGACCGATTGTCTCCTCAGATAACTTCGGGTTGCAAGTATCAGCATCTACTCCGGTAACGTTTTATGGGTTTAACATGAACTATACGACTGACATCGGATTCGGTGCTCTCACAAGGTGCCTTCACCTCCGCAACCAACGACAACAGATGGCAGCTCTGTCATACCAAGGGTGATCGAGTTGACCGAACTGACCGAATTGACTGAATGGGTGCACGTGTCCGATTTGCCCGAATGGGTGCATGTGTCCGAACAAGACGACTGGGTTGACTGAGTGGCAAAGGCTGTGTGTACAGCTGCAGGGCGATGTTTTACGCGAAGGGGGAGCATGTAACCGTAGAGGCCAATTAATTACTATTGAGGTAGCGAATGGGAGACTGAGAGTGTAGGCGATAGAAAAAAGAAAAAAGAAAAGACCCAAAACAAGAAGAAACCTAGTAGTCGTTGGTATCGTATCGCGCAGGCCTTCGCGGGGCACAAGCTCTCGAATATGGGTCCACGGCGATGGCGTTGCTGTATTTCCAACGTTGCTCCTTTTTGTATCTTTTCTTTCATCTTTTCATTGATGTTGGCTACGTCGATCATTGATGCCGATAATGTTTTTGTCTTGTGTTCTGTCCTGATCGCAACGGTAAGCCAAGACGACGTCCATAGTTGTGAAATACATGATATCTGGTTGGAACGCGTGTTCCAATAGAGTAGTATCACCATTATTCGGTCACTTCCCCAGCTTGACATCAAATTAAAATGGCCGAGTTCTGTGGTAGCATTTAGGTAGGTAGTAGGGTGATATAGTAACTTACTTGCAAGGCTTTTCAGAAAATGTGTCCGAGCCGGTCACCACCAACACCAGCCTCAACCCATCCACGACATCGATCACCCGACCTTCCACACCCACCCACTCCTCTAATTATACGACACTTCACTGTCAGCCTCGTCCTGTACGCAGGCACTGCGTTCCTGGCCTAGGGTCACCAGTGTGCCACGCTCCCCGACCGCAGCCGCCCATGCGCAACGCCGCTGGCGGATCTCGACATCGGCGCACTTGCGGGCACTGTGGCACAGATAGTCTCCTATCCATTCGAGGTTGTGCGCTGGCGCATGCAAGCGGGCGGGCTGACAGAACCTGGGCGGCGATGTGACGTGCCAATTCACAGCGATCGGACAGGAGCGACTCGAGGCCCAGTGGTACAAATCTTTGCGAGTCGCTGGTTTGCTTCTCTAAGATAGGTTTCGTGCGGCGTCGGCGAGTGGAAGGCGGAGAGGGTTCACCGGTACGCGGCACGAAACACTGATGGCGTTGAGAAATGTTCGGCTGTGATACTATTCGGGGCCAGTGGTTCGGGGAGAATGTACAAGCATTGTAAATAATTAATGAGTGGTTATGGGCAGGGACTGGGGCAGACTGCTAGCGTAGAGAGAGTGGGCGAAAGCACGAAGCGCTCCTCGATCGAAAATAACTCAAATGAGGGTTCTTTGCTGCCGAGCCGAGGTCGCGACGGGTGGGTGGGAACCTCCCAGGGCGATCAGGTTGGCATCGGCGGGTGCAACAACTCGCATCATCGATCCCGTAGTAAAAGGGCGTGGTGGGTGGGTAAAAAAGAAAGGATTCCGGTTTTCTAGACCGGTTGGAAAAGTGGGCGAGCAGGTGGCGGCAGGCAAGGAAAGAATGAGTCACGTGCCGCCACGCCCGCTCACTCAAAGACGATGCTCTAAGGCACCGCTCGTGCCTCGCTCTGCCTCAGACCGGCCAACACCCTGGTCCAACGATGGTCACGGGGCACGCCGACTCGATGACTGGCGGCACCCGCAGGTGGAGCTGCTTCTTGGATTCTGACTTCAACCCTGCCCCGAGGCCCAGGCTGGCCCCACTGCCCACTACAGCAACCGTCTGGCCCACGAGGGCAATGTCTCAGACAATCTACCTCCGTCGGATTCAGGGACCAATTTTAGGTCCAACAACTAAGACCCGAAACAACTTGAACACCTACCGACGCAGGTCCCGGCACGCCAACCAAAGAAACAGAAGCCCTTAGGCGCTCGCCGTACCCTCCGACGGGAATTTTATCAAGTCACAGTTTGTCTAAGCTTAGTATGATAACCATCGTTGCTACAGAATCGTCTTCACGTGACGCTGGAATGCCTCCGACTTCAAAAAATACTACAAGCGGCTCACTGATGCTAGATGTGCGCAAATCATTACTTCTCAGCCATTTGAGAAAGAAACGCGCACTGCACAGTCCGCAAACGTGAGTGCCCAGAATATGGGTGGCACTCCCGCTGATACAGAAACCCTTCAGAAGAAAGCCCAAAGACGACAGACAACGCGACACCCGTCAACTTAGTATAGAAGAAAAACTCGAAAGGTCGAATAAAAGCGACTGGACCAAGAACAAACGAACGCAATCAACCGGAAACGGCGGACGTTCCACAGAGCGATCGATGAGCGCTATGAGCGCCCAGGTGCGGTTTCGAAGGGCAACGAGTGAGTCCGTCCGCCAACGAGGGTCGTGCCTTCAGACTAGATGAGTAGATGAGGCGCGCTGTGCGCAAGAAGGACGGACACATGGGGCAGCTGGACACGAGTTGTAAATGGTGCGGGATGCCATGCACATGCGCAGCAGCTTGAGGGGATAGGCGCCTGGTGGCAGTTCAGTCAAACGCTATCCAAGGAAGGACCAGCAGAGCAAGCCCTGAGGAGGGACTCGGATGTGTACACCTTGGGTGTACACAGAACATAACCAGCAACGCCGTCAATGAATGTCAGTGACTCACTTGGTCCGTGAGATCGCGTGAGATTCATAGGGAGTGGTCTAGTACTACAGTACGTCACGGTTGACTAACGTTGACTGCGAGTGTAAGTCAATCCAAGTCTCAAATTCTGCCTCCACTGACCCGATCCGAGACTCTGTAATGCAGCGCTTACTACAGTATAGTAGTAGCTGCTGATGGCGCAGCACGGACTTCCGCGGGCTCTTACTGTACGCTGGGATAAAATCAATCGATATGCCGTTTCGTTTCTGGAGCCTGGAGCCGCGCTTAGATATAATTGCTCATGATTTTTCGCACGGTGCCACAACCTGCTATGGGTCTTCCCGTGCTCACGCCTTGTGTGAAATGACACAAGGCGTGAGCACGGAATGAAATGATTCGGTTAACCCCTGGCCCAAGGTTGGTCGCCGCCGAACAAGGGAACCCATTTAAGTATCATGCAGTTGACACTATGGCCATAATGGCCTAGGTTCGTGGACTGATAGCATATCGCACATCACTGGCATAGGGCCGCCAGTAGTAGCTGCGGACTCTATATGTCATTCATCCCCGTTCGAGGCTCACCTGACAGCTGTCCATCCGCAGAACTCTTCCCACACGAAGGCCTACGGAGGCCGACCCAAATACCACTTTTCCAAACTGGCCGCGAGATGACGATCGCTCCGGGTTATGTGCCTTGCGTTCACGAACAGAGATCTGCGAATCTTGGGCTGAACTTCTCGATGCGCGTGTGCTTGGGGTCTGTGCGGCTATGCCTTCTTGGGCTTCGTTGGACTAACAAACCGATTGGGGATAATGAATACCGGTGCATGTAACCGGCACCGCCGCAACTCTGCTGTCAGAGGTGGCGATCCGACGACCCCATCTCCAAGGGCGATGTGCCCCATTTCGGCATTTCTGACACGTTCCGCAGTCCGTAGGCGCAGGAACAAGGCTTCAAAACCAGTGTTTCCTTATAGTTACTGCATCGCCACCGCTGTATAAAAGTGCATTGTCACGGGTGGGACGACGACCCATTCACCATACCATCGTAATTGACTACCATGTCTGATAACAATCCAGTCGTGAGACACGGGGTATACTTCTTCCATGATGGGGACATAATAATCAGGGTATGCCATTCTTTACTCTCACTCAAGAGCTAAATATATCCAGCCCTCAGGTCGAAGACACTGTCTTCCGCATACATAAATTCTTTCTAACCAGAGAATCGAAACATTTCTGGGCGATATTTATGACCAATGTCCCTTCTCGTGATCCTCCGGGATCCTCGGAATTAAACCCTGTTGTGCTGAAAGATGCGACAAGCGAAGCTTTTGCCGACTTCCTTTGGGTGTTTTACAATCAGTACGCTCTCATGGAATTCCGTGTTTGATTAATTGACAAGCTCATCTGTGCCAAAGTGAATACTCCATTTACAGTGCTACTCTTGAAAAGTGGAAGCGCATCTTAGCTCTCGCTCAAGAATGGGGCTTCATCCAAGTAGAGAGGCTCTGTGTGCGGGAGCTCGAAAAATTGTCCATCCCCCCGGTCGAGAAGATAAAGATTTACCAAGATTTCAATCTCAATCCCGAACTTCTGTACGACTCTTACGAGGAACTCGTCACCCGGCTTGAGCCCCTTGCCTTGGAAGAAGGCATGAAACTTGAGCTTTTAACGAGCTTGAAGATTGCCCGCGCCCGTGAGCTCGCACGCGCACTGGCCCCTGACGGGGCCACGAGTTCGTCCGGCCCAGCAACAATAGAACTTCAAGAGTCAGATATTCAATCGGTCATCAGAGATGTCTTCGGGTTGCAAGGACCAGGACCTGCTCCGGTAACGAATTGCTTGGATTAACGTCAATTGCTGCTGCTGACAGGCGCCTTCACCTCCGCAGCCAGCGGCAGCAGCCAGGCAAAACTCAACAAGCAATGATCACGTGGACGAGGTCGTCTCGCAAACTCGGAGGCGAACTCGGAGGAGTGCGTCACGAGCAACTGCCTCAGATATCTTCAGCTAGCGAAGATCATCATCTGGTAACGAATTACTTGGCTTAACACCAATTGCTGCTAATGACATCTGTGGTAGCATTCATCACTTTTAAGTAGGTAGTATAGTAAAGCGTCAATATACTTGCAAGGCTCTTCAGAAAATGTGTCCAGATCGATCACCACCAACCCCAGTCTTGTTAGCGGACGGACTCATCTATCATCATTGCCTTCTGAAACCTGGCGCTCATAGCGCTCATCGATCGCCCTGTAGAAAGTCCGCCGTTTCCAATTGATTGCGTTCGTTTGTCCTTGGTCCAGTCACTTTTAGACCTTTCGAGTTTTTCTTCCATACTAAGTTGATGGGCGGCGTCGGGTTGGCTGTCGTCTTTAGGCTTTCTTCTGAAGGGTTTCTGTATCAGCGGGAGTGCCATCAATATTTCTGGGTACTCACGTTTGCGGACTGTGCGCCGCGCGTTTATTTCTCAGATGGCTGAGATGCAACAGATTAGGTGGACTCCAATTTACTGTGTGCAGTTGGATATCGCACCTCTAGCATCAGTGAGTATTTTAGGTCGGAGGCGAGGCCTTGTCCTCTGGCTTGTTGTTCGTCCTGGCGCCACGTGAAGACGATTCTGTAGCAACGATGGTTATCATACTAAGCGTAGACAAACTGTGTCCTAATTGATAGAATTCCCGTCGGAGCGCGAATGAGGGCTTCTGTAGTGCTTCTGTTTTTTTGCCTAGCACGCCGGGTACCTGTCATCGGGCTTCCTTTTCCTCTCCGTGGTAACCTGCGCACGTTAGAGCGGTATGTTGCCGGGACCTGCGTCGGTGGGTCTTGTTTCGGGTCTTGGTTGCTGGGCCTAAAATTGGCCCCCTGAATCCGATAGGGGTAGATTGTCTGAGATATCGCCCTCGATGGGTGCAACGGTTGCTGTAGTGGGCAATGGGCCAGCCTGAGCCTCGGGGGTGGGGTTGAAGTCAGAGTCAAAGAAGTAGCTCCACTTGCGGGTGCCGCCTCTGCGTCTACCTGGGGTATCCGAGTCATCAGTGAGGCGTGCTCCGTGGCCGTCGCTGAATCAGGGTGGTCCCTGTTTTGTACCATTGGGCCTCGCTGTGAATTGGCAGTGTCGCTGTTGTCAGTTTGGGGCCATATGCCACATCGCCGCCCGGGTTCTATCAGCGCACCTACTTGCATGTGCCAGCGCACAACCTCGAATGGGTAGGAGACTATCTGTGCCACGGTACCTGCAAGTGCGCCGATGTCGAGATCCGCCAGCGACGTTGCGCATGAGCGGCTGTGGTCCGGGGAAACGGTGAGCGTGGTACACAGATGAGGTCTAGGTCAGGAGCACAGTGCCAGTGCCTGCGCGCAGGACGAGGCTGACAGGGCTGGCCGTGAAGCGAGGTATAATTTGAGGAGTGAACGGGTGTGGAAGGTCGGGTGATCGTTGTCGCGGATGGGTTAAGGGTCGCGACTTCGGAGTAACGCGCTGTGCGCAAGTCGGACGGCCACTTGGGGTGGGTGGACACAGACTGTATATGGCATGCATATGCGCAGCACCTCGAGGGGATAGGTGAAAATGACGCCTGGTAGTAAGTCAGTCAAGTGCTGTTCACGGAAGACGACTACGGTTCACATACCAGATATGAAACCAGCCAAAATCTGAACTGGCTCGTCTTGTGCACGAGTCGGCAGCGGTCACTGCAAATGCATTAGAGATGGAAGGATCAGCAGAGCAAAGGCAGTAAGACATACATCACGTACTTTGTTATATTTAATGGCTGTATAACTGGCTCCGAAAACCCCCTAGAATTCCAGGGTCTTTGTATCTCTGCACCCCAGCCTGCGCGGGCCTAGCCGGAGGCATGTCCCTGGTGAATGTTGAACGCATATATCGATGACTGAAAAAGTTGTCTCCTTCCATTTTATGTGTTGTGTCAACGCACCTGCGTATTTATGGTATTCATGATTTGATGCATTTGATACCTATTGCCTAGATGGTCTTAACGCGGTTGAGCGAGGCGACGAGGACGGTAGGTCAGTGGGACAAGTTGGCAACCCCAGAGAAGGGACTCGGGTGCGTACACCAAGACCTGGGTGTACACGCGACACAACCAGAAACACCACCAACGATGTCTGAGCGGATCACTTGGTCTGTGGCTCGAAACTTGGGTCAAGAGACGAAATGAACAGGGACAGTGGGTGCATTAGATAACTGGGGAATGGGGAATGCGCAAAGGGAAGAGTCCAGAGTGAGAGGAACCAAGCAGGCGACAAAGCGCACCGGAAAGTGTCGCTTAGAAAGCGACCAAGGCAAAAACCCTAGGTCTTTTCTTTTTGAGAGTTCGGCACAGGAAATCCCTTCCCCGAGGAGGCCGTTTTTGGACACTTGAAGGGCCTTGGACTGATTTTCCGCCTGGTGGCAGTTCAGTCAAGTGCCGTCCACGGAAGACGACGACTACGATTCACATACCAGATATGAAACCAGCCAAAATCTGAGCAGGCTCGTCTTGTGCGTGGGTCAGCATTAGTCACTGCAAACACATTAGAGACGGAAGGACCAGCAGAGCAAAGGCAATGACACGTTTATCACGAAGAATTTAATGGCTGAATGGAAAACACATACGAGCGTCGCTAAGTGGCCCCGAAAATGCCCTAGAATTCCAGGGTCTTTGCATTTCTATATCTGCGCCCCGGCGCATGAGGCATGTCCCCGGTGAACGCATAAATTGATGCCTGGACAATTGTCACCTCTACGGACAGTGGTGCATCCATTTATATGGCGTGTCTATGGTATTCATGATTTGATTTGGTGCCTTGAAGGTGGTCTTGACGCGGTTAAGCGGGGCGTCGACTGGAGGATGGCAGGTCAGTGGGACAAGTTGGTAAGCCCAGAGAAAGGACTCGGGTGCGTACAGTAAGGTGTACACACAACACAACCAGCAACACCGCCAGAGATGTCGGAGTGAAACACTTGGTCTGTGGCTCGAGACTTGGATGCAACAGAGCTCATTTGAGTCAGAGGCAGTGGATCGTCTTCTACGTTGACCGCCGCGAATGCAAGTCAACTCCAAGTCTCAAATTTTGCCTGCACTAGCCCCAGATCACCGATCCGAGAGAGACTGGGGGTACTGGGTACTGTAATGCAGTAGTTTCTGATGGCGCGACACGGACTCCCGCGGGCTGCACGCTGGGATAAAAATCAAATCAAACGATATGCCGTTTCTGGAACCCCGCGCCCGCGCCTAGACATTGCTCAGGATTTTTCGCAGGGTACACCATTCTATGGATCTTTCTTCCTTGCGTCCCCGACAACCCCTGAGCCGAGGTTCTGTACTCTCTTTGGGTTGGTCGCCACTGATAAACGCCCACCGCCAACCGAGGGAACCCACTGATATAATAAGTCAACCGTAAGCATGGAACCAACTCGGGGACTAGATTGTATGTCATGCGGGCGGCGGGTTCTTGAACTGATAGAACGTCACGCATATGGGTGTTAGTAGCTGCGGAGGCTGTGAATATATGTCTGTCGTCCCCATTCGAGGCTCATCTGACAGCTGCCCACCGCGGATCTCTTCTCACACGAGGCGAAACCAACTACCACTTTTTCCGTAACACGGTGGTCGCTTCCAGGCATGTACATGCCTTGCGTTCATGAAACGAGATCTGCGAATCTGTAATCTTTTCGATGCGCGTGCGCTTCAATTCGTACGGCCATGCCTTCTTGAGCTGCGCTAGACTAACGAGAAAATTGGGAATTTGGCACCAAATTGGCACCGAAGTGTCCGTAGCTGGCGCTGGCGCAAGCCTACTTCCAGAAGGGCAACGCGATGACCCCACGGTCCACATTAATCTCCAAGAGTGTCCCCCTCTTCGCTCCGCAAGCCGTAGGAAGGCTCTAAACCTAATGTTTTCTTATAGTTATAGTTTCTGCATCGCCGCTGCTGTATAAAAGCGCATGCCACGCGGACAATACACCCTATCATCCTTTCCACTGGCAATCGCATGTCGAGTCACGATAATAAACTGGTCCGACATCAAGAATATTTTTTCCGTGATGGAGACATCACCATAAGGGTACGTCATTCCTGCGCTCTCACTTTAGGGCTAAATGTACCCAGTCCCCAGGTCGAAGACAGTATATTCCGATTTCATAAGTACTTTATCACAAGAGAGTCAAGGCACTTTCACTCGATGCTTGTCCCCAATGCCATCCCTTGCCGGGACCCTCCTGGTTCCTCGGAGACGAACCCGGTTGTATTGAAAGACGCAACGACTGAAGGCTTTGCGAGCCTTCTATGGGTATTTTATAATCCGTACGCGGTCATTCATTCTCCAATTCTGTCGATTAACTCATCTATTTCGAAGGGAGTACTCCATATACAAGGCTCCGTTAGAAAAATGGAAACTTATTTTGAAGCTAGCCCAACAGTGGGGCTTTGCGCAGGTCGAGAAGCTCTGCATCAGAGAGCTTGAGAATCTGTCGATACCACCCGTGGAGAAGATCGAACTTTATCAAGAGTTCAACATCAATCCGTCGCTGTTGCACACTTCCTTTGTCACACTGACAAAGCGGCCGGAGCCCCTTGACATCAAAGAGGGCAACAAGCTTGGTCTCGAAACGAGCCTGAAAATTGCACAGGCTCGAGAGCTCTCGCGCGCTCGGGACCACGGCTCTCTCAGCGCAACGGAGGTTCAATCCATTATCGAGGAAGTGTTTGGGCTGGGGTCAGGGCCTCCTCCGGTAACAAACGACTTATCCTAACATCGATTGCTGCTACTGACGTCTGATTTGGCTCTCTCCACCAGTCGACCACGCCCCCGCAAACTCAGAAGCAAAACCCTACCACCGATGATCACACGGAAAAGGGAGGGAAGCGTAACAAGAATAGTGCGTCACGAAAGACTCGTTCTCCGATCATCACTGAAGGCAAAATTCGTTCTCAGACAAATCGTAGTAGCCACCGTTTCGGATGGAGCGTCATTTTGTCTCAGGCGTTGTGCCTTCTTGTATTTCTTATTGCATATCACTAATCGAAGTCTGTTGCTGATTGACGATGTGAGCGCAAGTCGAGACGACGTCTAAGTTGTAATTCTGAGGTGGCCGTGGGAATGCGTTAACACGGGTTCCAATCGTACCACTGGTTCAAATTCCTCAGCGTGGCGTTCATCACTTTTAGGTAGTAGAGCAACCAATATACTTGCAAGGCTTCAGCACACTTGTGTCTGGCGCCATTTCTACAGGGACCGGCGATTCAATCTCAACCATCGTTGTCTGAACCCTTCATTCGCGGACGGACTCACGTTGTTGCCCTTCGGAACCGCTCCCGGGCGCTCATCATCATGACAATTTACGCGTCGTGTGCAGTGCGCGCATCCATACGTACAACCTACAAGCGCTATAAGCGGCAAAACTTCACGCGTTGAACACAAACTTTTTTTTTCTTCTTCTTCTAACACCCACCTCCACCTTTCTCGTACCCTCTTCTTCATTCACTCTCATCTCTTTGACGCTTTTCTTTTACTCTTACGACCTCAGTAACGCTTCTTTTTCCATCTTTAACGATTATGAACTCTACAGCTACTATTCCCAACCAAAACGGCCAACGCATCGTGCGCCATGCTGAATACTACATTCACGGAGGAGACGTCATATTTCGCGTGAGTCGCTCCTTGCTGTAGACTGTGTTAGTTGCCAACCATAGTCCGTCGACAGGTTGACAACAATCTTTTTCGAGTACATCGTTACTTCTTTACACGCGACTCGGCGTTCTTCCGTGACAAGCTCCCCCACCCACCACCCCCGGGCGAGTTTACCAAAGGGTCTTCGGATAACAATCCACTTGTCCTCGAAGAAGTGACCATCGTTGATTTCGAGCGTTTCCTATGGGTGTTCTATAACCCGTAGGTTTTTTGTTTGTATGGCCCCGTCCTAGGCTGATGCATTGCTCAAGAAAATATTCTCTCTACGATGCAAATGTCGACGAATGGACGTCCATTTTAAAACTCTCTCACCAATGGGATTTCACCGAGGTCAAAACGCTCGCGCTGCGCGAGCTGGAACGACTCGAAATACCTCCCCTCCAAAAAATCGTCATGTACCACAGCTATGCGGTCGACCGCAACCTCCTCCAGGTGGCGTACACTGCGCTGACGATCCGCGCCGAACCTATCACGATCGAAGAGGGTCGAGTTCTTGGTTTGGAGACTGCCCTGCAGCTCGCACGTGCCCGTGAAATCGCGCGGTCTTCTGGCCCTGGAAAGAAGCTACAATCCCCAGTAAATCTTGCGGACGCTGAGCTCGATGTGCTCATCAGAGATCTGTTCCAATTGCCAACACCTGATGGGAGTTCTGGCGGCCGCGCTGCGCTCCCGAAACCAACCGAAAGCACTACCTCCATTGGTGACAACGACGAACCTCAGTCTGGCACCCAGACAAACCCGAACCCACTCCAAGGTAGGCGCACATGCATGATGCCCAATCTTCGGTTCACCTTGTGCTAACCCGCTGGTATAGGTTTGGGCGACGCTCTCAACGGGGCCGCTAATGGCCACGCGCCAAATGGCTCAGCCAACGTCCATGTAAATGGAACGCCCAATGGCCAAGTCAACGGCCGCCGCAACAACCACAAATCCAACCCAGCCGGTGGGGTCACACATTCAAAAGAGGCGATCGTTGGCTAGGTGAGGGTTTGTAAAGGGAGTGAGAGTGTCCCAGATAAAAGGAGGACACTTGATTAGATCACGTCGCACGCTAATAGATGGGGCTTGTTTCGCAAGCGTACGACTGGGATGTCCTCGGAACTGCAGGTGAATATGGATGTTGTGATGAGTGTCCAGATATTTGCGACGGGGCGAGAGTGACTAGAGATCGAACTTGGTAAGCTCGATCCAAGCCTCGAAGCGGAGATCGAACAGGACAATGTGAAATTGGGGGCTTCGCCGGTCATTTGGTACCGTCTCCGCTCTCCGCGCCGTGGCAATCGTCCACCATTTCTACTAAGTTACTTCACTTTGACAGCATCGACCCTGTTCGATCTACCCCCAGGCCTAGTGCACCGTCCGCCCACCTGTCGTCACCTCCCATCAATAGGCCCAAAGAATTCGTTCGAGGGCTGGGTCGCACGAGGTCTGGTAGCTTGTAAATCAGAAAGCCTAGATGATTACGGGGGGCTACCATGACGCAATTTGTTGTAGGTTGTGGCACCTTAAATTTTCGTACACGGCTTGTTGTACGTACGGCGTGCAATTCGTTCCTAGTTCCAAAGATCTGTTCTAGGCTTACTCACTGTTTGGGCCAGATTGATGGTTCGAATTCCCGTATACCTGCCGCAGTTGTACCTCATTTCCATTCATGGGTCGTAAAGTGAGTGCGTAAACCTTCTCTTAAGCTGGCATGATAATCTAGAAGGTGGGGTTATCCAGAATGTGACTGCGTAATCCATAGCATGCAATTGGAGATCAGATACGAGTCACCCGACCCTTTTGCTATGGGGTTGCTGCGGATTGACATATTGACAACTTATACCTTGTGTTCTCTGCGAAGTGTTCAACAAGGTTCTTGCCGCGTATAGGGGTGGGGCAACGATAAGGTTCAGTCAACCGCCGGTTTCTCTGCGGGTCTGCGTACGATGCCTGCTCATTTCCCCGAGAATAACGATCAGATGCCGTCTAGAACTCGATTTACTACTTTGGGAGAGGGGTCCCATGAATCCTTGCAGACGGTGCCTCAGGCGCACACGCAGCTACAAGAGCCTCATGGGCTTGACTGCGGAAAACACCTGACACGCGTTCTAGATCGCGAAGCTATCTTTCCCCGAGCTCTGCGTCGGTGGGGATACTCGATCGATACGTCCGCCCTACCTACGGCCCCGGACGGGAAGCTATTCTGACTTTTCTGGTGACACGCCGCTCCAACATGGCCTCGAGGTCCGAGATCGCATAGGCAACGCTGTTAAGAGTGCGGGGATACCGAGGAACGGACGACCTGCCCACCCCGCGTTGCCACGACGAATAAAGCAGTTGATACCGGCGCACGCCACAAAGAGGAGTGCGCCGGTGGGCGGTCATGGATTCCGGGCACACCAGTATACGTTTTTGAGCGGCGTGCCTGCCGTCGTCTCCGTTTCGTAAGTGTGCCGCTGCGGAAGCTGCGCCTCATCTTTAGCAGCTCCTCCACGCCCGACGCCCGAATTTACGGATGCGGAGCGAACGGGACCACTCCTTCCATTTTGGGTCGAAAAATGTGAGCGCTTCGAAATCACGCGCCCAATGCTTCACACACTTCACAGACTGATTGACTGGAGCCGCGAAAGGTTCTCGGTGTACACGCTCGAACGTCGAACACGAGAGTGGAGTATCCCGGACGAGATTGTAATACCATTTCCGATTTCTACGATTGTGATGCGTTCGCGTGGCAAGAAGCATGACCTGACCAGCCCGACCACCGGAATCTGCGCAAACCCCGAGACCTGGGCGTGTGGCATTCTATATCGGATGGGATGTTATGCTCCGCGCAGATATATACGACTATCTAAGTGACAGAGCCGTACTTCAGCATAGATCCCTCTCGCCCGTTGTCCTACCTCTTTCCCTGCTTCCTTTTACTATTCACTTCAGTTGGCCATGCCATCGACATCCTCTACCACGAACCAACGTGGACCTTGGCACAAAGAATACTACATTCATGGAGGAGATGCTGTATTCAGTGTATGTATGTCCATGATCAAACACCGTGTTGGTTACTCAAAGTGAGGAACAGGTGGAAAACACCCTATTTAGGGTCCATAGGTTCTTCCTGACACGGGACTCCTCGTGGTTCCGGGAAAAACTCCCTTACCCAGCATCTCCGGGCGAGACAATAAAAGGATCCAGTGACAACCTCCCTCTCGTACTGGAAGACGATATCACCAAATCTGATTTTGAACGGTTCTTATGGGTCTTCTATAACCCGTTAGTTCGCCTCATTATTGCCTCTCGTTATTTGACGTATTTTTCCAGCAAATACTCTCTCTACGATGCGAGTATCGAAGAATGGACGTCCATTTTAAAGCTTGCACACACCTGGAACTGCATCGAGGTGAAAGAACTAGCCATTCGCGGCTTGGAGAGCCTACAAATTCCTGCCCTTCAAAAAGTTGTCCTGTATCAGAGATATGACGTCGACCGGAGTCGTCTTCAAACCGCATACACGGCGCTTACCGTTCGCGACGAGCCCATCACGATCGAAGAGGGTCGGGAACTTGGCTTGGAGACTTCTCTCCTGCTCGCGCGTGCTCGCGAGGTCGCCAGAGCGCCCGTTTTCGGCGGCAGGGGGGTGGGGAATCCGCGCTCTCCCGTCAACCTCGCGGGGGGCGAATTGCATACTATTATAAACGACATTTTCCAACTCACCTCGGCAAACACTACTACCGGCAGTGGGACCCCTGCCAATGCGCGGGATACGTCTCAGACTGGGAGTACTGCTCAGACAAACTCTGGATCGTCTGCTTCGAATACCTCACAAGGTATGTTAACAGTGTGCGCTCCCTCTATTGAACACATCCTGAACCGCTGATGTAGGAACGGGGACCCATGCCAATGGGACCACCACTGGCAACGGGGTCAATGGTCACACAAATGGCGCGACCAATAACACCACAAGGGGTGGGCGAAGATGAGTCCTTGATGATCGGTATCCAGACCGAGGCCTATCCCCATCGTTAGTATAGTATAGGAGTAAATACGATGTAAAATACCGTGTCACATTTTGTAGTCGAATCACTCGAATGCTTCAAGTTGTTGCGCGTGAAATGTTGCCAGTCGGGCCGCCACCGCCTGACAACTCCCACCCGCATCGGTATTACGGTATTACTACATTCAAGCACACGTACGCCCTCCGCCCTCCTGTACACAAGATCTTCCCCAGCGCGTGACAGCGCACTCAACTTCCCAGCCGCGACGAACGGTGGCAGCGAGTTTTCCGCAAGGCGAGAGCGCCACAGGAGTCTCTATTTCAAATGCTGCAAACGCGCTGGCTACGTACGTTTGGGAAATGAAAGAGTAAAAGGCCCCTTCGTGGCTCCCACACCCACGCCATAGGTTTCTTCCGCATAGCGCCCATCGGTCATGATAACGATAACGCAGCCTTACGAAGTACGAGATCGAGCTACCTGGGAACGATTTGGAGGACGGTACGCAGGTTATAAGACTCGCAATGGGAGTTCGCCCTTTGACGCGTCGGGATTACGCCGCTGGTGTATTGGTGCGTGGCTACTGTACTGTCCTCCTAGCTTGTGGCGTCTTACAAGTTTCCCAGGTCTGATTTGTTTACATCCCCCTTTCTTCAGTGACCCTCACTTCCTACGCCTGCGCGGTGGCGCTAACTCGACGAACCTGCTGCGTACACCTAACCTCTATAGGAACTTGGATCTTTCGTTTTCGCACACTCTTACGGAGACCTCTGCGCAGAAGACGTTCCTGTCTTCAAGCGCTAAAGCGCTGAAGTTTTTCTAGAAGCAGAGTTGTCTCGGCGCGACTCCACCTTCACGGGGTTACACAGTCGTGATAGGAGTCGCTTGGGTGATCCGGTCGACTGCGTACATACATTCCGTTCATACGTGGAGTACCATCGAACGTTCTGCATACTAAGGGGACAGAATCGATGATAAAGTTGATATTAGAGCGATATCATTTACGATCGGCGCATACCGACTACTCTATTTCTTGGTGACAGCGGGACGCGCGGCTTCTTTAGCCCTGCTTGCCCTAACGCGCTGCTGCTCTGCCCTGGCTGGCATTAGGGGATTGCCAACGCCGACTTGGAGTTCCGTTCCGTATGAGTTGCATCGCCCACCTGTCCGATTGCGCGGCATCGTTTCTACCGCTGGCAGGCTTTGCGTTGGGACCTTCCTAGGCTGGTTCCCGTTTCCGGTATATAGGGCCTCGGACCGGGGGTTGAATTTGTTCCGAGAGCCCATGGAGGTGACGGAGGTCGTATGTGGTAACGTATTGCGTTATCCTTCCGAATTGAGACCTTCGAGGGAAGATCTCTGATTGGGCGTGGGCGGTTTGGGGTAAGCCGATTGGCGTCTGATAACACACTCTGATTGACCCTCCCCTCATTTCCGTAGAATCTGTTCTAGGGTACCGCCATCCTGCAGCTGCGGTTGGCCGCGTGTTGTTTAGCTCGAAAGATTGAAACCATCGTGATCGCGGCCATCGCAGTCGCCTTCCATACTAGAGTAACACGCGCAATGTCAAAGCCATCAGAGCCACGCGTTAGCCTCGAGGATCAGTAACAGACGCGTGGGTTTCATAATGATGAGGCTGGGCTGGACTCTAGTCAATGCGAGCGCAAACCTGCTTCCAGGGGTGGAAATACGGTCGCTCTATACCCCACTTCGATCTCCCATGGACTTCCTTTCTAGCCCTCTGACCCGCCCCAACTCTACAGGAACGAAACTCCTTTATCCGAACCCTCCCCGCTTCTCTTGCCCGTCTCGTGTGCACCTGAGGTCATTTACCCAATCGGTATAAAAGTGAGCTGGCAACCGACCTCTGGGATCATACGTTATCCCACCTTCCGCTTTCCAATCTCTCATGCCTATCCCAACAAGCCCATCCCCAACAACCGTGCCTGTCACGAGGCACAGGAGTTATTTTATTCATGAAGCCGATGTCACATTCAAGGTGCGCGATCTCTCCCACAATGATTCCTCACTCTCGCTGACCATCTCTCGTCTAGGTGGAAGACTACGTTTTCCGTGTGCACAAATACTTCTTCACGCGGGAATCTTCCTATTTCCGAAGGCTTTTCGAGCCATCCCAGTTCCTTGTCCAGGACCCGCCAGGATCTTCGGAGGCAAACCCAATCATTTTGGAAGGTATATCGAGTGATGCTTTCGCCTGTTTCTTATGGGTGTTCTACAACCCGTACGTCGTCATGCAATACTATTTCCCGATTCAAAGTTCACTGATGTCCCAAAGAAAATACTCCATCTACGACGCTACCCCCAGTCAGTGGTCGTCGATCCTGGGTTTAGCCCAAAAATGGGGCTTCAGGGACGTCGAGCTGTTGTGTATTCGGGAGCTGGAGAAGTTGGACTTGTCACCAGTGGACAGAATCCACATCTATCAACGATTCGGGTTGGACACCACTCTTCTCATAGATTCCTACGCAACCCTCACAACCCGCGAGGAGCCCATCGGGCTTGAAGAGGGTGTCAAGCTTGGGCTCCGCACGAGTCTGCAAATTGCGCGGGCCCGAGAAATGTCTCGCGGGCCCGATACGGGTGTGGGGCCGCTAACTCCCTCCCCCGTCCAACTAGACGCCCCGAAATTGCACGGGTTACTATCAGAGATCTTTGGGCTCCCGAAGATTATCACAAATGGCGGAGGCCAAGTCGGGCCGTTCACTTGCCCCGACGGGGCATCTGACAAGCTTGACAGGGCATCGAATCTTCCGGCAGTAAGTAACAGCTATTCTCTCATCGTCACTAGTGCTAATGACCACTACTCCTTCCAAGACGGCCCCAACGACGCCGTTCAAAGCCGAAGCGTTGTCTCAAAGTACCTCAACATCGGAAGCACACCCTCCAACAACCGACAAGTTGACCCCACTGAAGACCGAAGATACCCCCAAGCCGACTGCGCGGAACAGGAACAAGAGTAGTACGTCACGATCGCCATTCTCGTGGCAGTTCTAAGGGTTGTCCCCACACAGACAAGTAATAGTTGCTGTGTCGTCGTGAGGAGTCGTAGTACCTTGTATTTTGTTATCATGCATTACGTTTCATCAAATGTATTTGTCCGTCTCGCACGATCATCTTCCAGCTGTTGATAAGCGTGTGTCTGCGTGGCCGTTCATCGGACCTTAGTGCCATTGTGATATGAGACGGAGTCGACTTGACACGGTCACGAGTCCGATCGATTGCTTCACTGCTTCAAGAGCGCAGCCATCAGCGGTTCCCTCTTTCCCATTTATGCCCCATCGTCTCCGTCCGGCTACTGGACGAGACACGTAAACTTCACCAGAAAGAGTTCGACCACTCACATCCGGGTTTGAGTCCTACCCATCCCGCGTATTCCTCCCTCTATGTTAGGAGTCGACGGAGACGAGTCCGAAGCTGGAACTGGTGATATCTTGCCAGATAGGGGGACCACGGAGCTCGGGTAGAGGGTCTTGACCAGGCGACGGGGCATGGTGAACACGAGGTGTGATTGTGCCGACGAGATCGCTGTGCTTTTTCTCAATAATGAACCTCATGGCAGGAGGTGTGCCAATCTGAACCCAACTCGTACACAGCTCTCATTAACGCCCCCCGAAACTAGGGTCCGGCGTCTGTTGTGTCAAGAAGTTGAACATGGTCTCTGCGCATATATAAGCGACGGCCTCATGCGTTCTACACGTGTTGCCCACTTTTCTTTCTTCCCTTCCCAACACTCACATACTTGTTTCCTCTCCGTTTACCTCACACCTACTCCCCTCTTTTTCTCTTCACACTCTACGACTTTTGTAACGACACCGTCGCCATTTTTGTGACCATGAACTCTGCGGTTAGCCCACACCCCAATGGGGAACGTATTGTTCGCCATGGCGAGTATTACATTCACGGAGGGGACGTAATCTTTCGCGTACGTGGCTTCATGATCGGTTATTGTTTCGGTTATAGATAATGACGCGTCAACAGGTGGAAAGCTATCTCTTTCGCGTCCACCGCTTCTTCTTTACCCGCGACTCGGCTTTCTTTCGCGATAAACTTCCCCACCCACCGCCCCCCGGCGAGTTTACCAAGGGTTCTTCGGACAACAACCCATTTATCCTCGAAGATACTCTCAGAGTTGATTTTGAGCGCTTCCTCTGGATCTTCTACAATCCGTGCGTTTCCGGTTGTCACCTCCTGCCCTCTCTAACGTAGCATTCCAGAAAATACTCCATCTATGAGGCTTCTGTCGAAGAATGGACGTCAATACTAAAGCTCGCCCACCAATGGGATTTTGTCGAAGCCAAAGCACTTGCCCTACGCGAGCTCGAGCAACTTGAGATACCAGCTCTTCAGAAGATTATCATCTACCAGACTCATAACATCGACCGGAATCTTCTCCAGGAGGCATACGCGACTCTTACCCTTCGCGACGAACCCATCTCCATTGAAGAAGGTCGGGAGCTCGGCCTGGAGACTGCTCTCCAGCTCGCACGTGCTCGCGAGATCGCCAGAGCGCCCGTGTTCGGCGGCAAAAAGTCTGGGGCTTCGCGATCCTCTCCTGTCAATCTTGCGGGTGCCGAGCTAGATGTCCTCATCCAAGATCTATTCCAGTTGTCAGCGCCCATCGGAGTTCCTGAGCGCCCCACTACACCGCAAACACCTACTGGCCGCGGAACGCCAACAGGTGGCCGTAACACTCCCCAACTCGGCATTCAAACAAACGGGACGGGTCACTCCGTTTCGAACTCACATCGAGGTGGATCGGTGATGAATGCCTATCTTCCCGTTTCATCTCATGCTGATTTGCCAGTGCAGGTTCGGGTGGTGCCACCAACGGGTTCACCAATGGCCACGGAAACGGAACGCCCAACGGCTACAGCCGCCGCAGGTAGAGTCGCACCGAAACGTGAGGGTGCCGAAAGGGTATCGGAGTCGCAGAATAAGCCAGAACCAAGAGGGAAGGAGGCGAGTAGATCGGATCCTGTTGTGCATTTGGACCCCAGTAAACGAGATTTTATAAAAAAGGTTGATCTCAAAACACATCAGTCGGAGCCTGCAGCAACGTCAGCAGCAACGGACACCATTAAGGCGAAGGACGCCGCTCAGGCCGCGTCGAATCCAAACGGCGTCGTAGAGAACAAAGGCCAGGGGCCTGTGAGGAAGCCTGAGACTGCGGAGCAGGGCTCTGGCAAGGCGCGCCAGGAGCGCGCGCGCACCCAGAGCGAACAGTCGACCACTGCCACCACCTCTACCCTTGACCTACCCTCTGATCGCCCGCGCTCACACACCGCCGAGCCGACCAAGAAGGAGCAGCTGAAGATCGACACGACCGTCCCCACTTCCGAACCACCCAAGCGCTCAACGACTCCCCGACCAACGCCCGTTCCCGCTTCCGCCACCGCCACCAGCTCCACCCAGACCCAGCGCGCCTTCCAACACAAGAAGCAGAGCGCGTCCACCCCAGCCAGTAGCTTGTTCGGCTTCGGCTTCATGTCCAGCATCATCGGAAGTGCTGGTGACCCCGGCTACGAGTCTTCGTCGCGCGAGTCGGAGGATGATACACCCATGGCTGGTGCGTGGCGCCCGCGCGACACCAAGACCCGCCAGGAGCGTGAAAAGGCCGAGGCTGAAGCCAAGGCGCGAGCGCAGGCGCAGGAGGACACCAGGCGCCGTCTTGAAGCCGAAGCGCAGGCCGAGGCCGACGAGAAGGCTCGCAGGGAAGCCGAGGACAAGGCACGCAAGGAGGCCGACGACAGAGCACGCAGGGAGGCCGAGGACAAAGCACGCAAGGAGGCCGCAGACAAAGCACGCAGGGAGGCCGAGGACAAAGCACGCAAGGAGGCCGCAGACAAAGCACGCAGGGAGGCCGAGGACAAAGCACGCAAGGAGGCCGAAGACAAAGCACGCTGGGAGGCCGAGGACAAAGCACGCAAGGAGGCTGAGGACAGAGAACGCAAGGAGGCCGAAGAAAGGACACGCAAGGAGCAAGAGGAGGCCGCTCGCGCGAAGGAAAAGGCTGATGCCGAGACGAAGAAAGCTGCTGCGGAGGCCAAGAAGGCAGAGCTGGAGGCCAAGAAGGCGGAGCTAAAGGCCAAGCGTGAGGCGACCAAGACCGAAGCTGCTGCCAAAGTCAAGGCCAAGGCTGAAGCCGCTAAAGCCAAGGCCGAAGCCGAAGAAAAGACACGCAAGGAACAAGAGGCCGCTCGCGCGCAGGCCAAAGCTGATGCAGAGGCGAAGGAAGCGGAGTCAAAGGCCAAGCGTGAGGCCGACGCTAAGGCTGAGGCCGACGCTCAACAGGCGAAACTCGAAGCCGAGGCAAAGGCAAAGGCTGACGCGGATGCAAGGGCTAAGGCTGAAGCCGAGGCTGAGGAAGCTGAGGTCCAGAAGGCCAAACTCGAGGCTGAGGCTGAAGCGAAAGCTGAAGAAGTAGCCAAGGCGAAACGCGAAGCTGAGGCCAAGGCGAAAGCTGACGCCGAGGCTGAGACAAAAGCTGAAGAGGAGGCCAAAGCGAAAGCTGACGCCGAGGCTAAGGCAAAAGCCGAAGAGGAGGCCAAAGCGATACGCGAAGCTGAGGAGGCCAAGACGAAAGCTGAGGCCGAGACAAGAGCGAAAGCTGAAGAGGAGGCCACGGCGAAACGCGAGGCCGATGCTAAAGCAAAAGTTGATGCCGAAGAAAGGGAGAAAGCTGAGGCGGAGGCAGAGGCCAAGGAGAAGCGAGAAGCCGAGGCCAAGGCTAAGGAGGAAGCTGATGCCAAAGCCGCTGAGGAAGCCAAGGTAAAAGCCGTTGAGGCGAGGGCTGCAGCAGCAAAGGTAGAACTGGCAAAGCAGAAGGCCGAGAAGGAGAGACGGGAGGCCGAAGCCAAGTCCAAAGCAGAAGCGGCGAAGGCTAAGGCGAGGTTGGAGGACGACAGGAAGAGGGCCGATGCGGAGAAGGCTGAGTTACGCGCAAAGCAGGCCGAGGAGCAAATCGCAAAGCAGAGGGCGGCAGACAAGGCTGCGAGAGCAGCTGCCAGTAATTCGGCCCCCAGTCCAATAAGTCCAGCTTGGGGTTCCGGCGGGCGTTGGTTCAGCAAGATCGCGTCAGGAGTGGCGGCGATCATCCCCACGGAGGAGCCAGCCCCTCCTCCAAAATCCACCAATCTGTGGAATTCAGATCCGTGGTCCAAGCGTCAAGGCAAGAACGCCACCTCTCCTAACGTAGAATCCGGCCCTCCCAAGAGTGCTGGCGGCTCTGGTGCTCCTGTTCATCACTCACCGACTACCAGTTCTAATCTCCATGGATCTGCGCCCACACACATCACGACGCCTATCTCGGCAGCTCAGTCATCGACTAGTGTCGTGTCTTCTTCGCCGACTCTCGTATCGCAAGAGCATAAACCGATTAACGACAAGCAGGGTGGTAAGCGGGTTTGGTTGACTATGTCGTGCTTTGGCTGACTGTTCTCTAGGCAAAGCTGGCGATGGCAATGGCAATCAGGCCACAGCGACTCAACCTGCTGAAGCTGCGACTGTTGTGCCTGATGAGACGAAGAGCAAGACGGCGGTGGTGACAGCTGATAAGACCAGTCCCTCAAAAACGACAGATGCGGGAAAGACCGGCGATGTGGCCGGAGGCGCCGCAGCTCCTGATGCCTCAGGCGACAAATCTGCTGATTCTGCTTCCTCTTCAACCAATGATGAATCTACGCAAGCACAAAAGACAGAGGAGGTCGTGGATAACTCCGAGCCCAACATGGACACCACATCCGCGTCTACTGCTGCCACTCCCCCCGCGGATGCCACGCCACCCCCACCTATTTCCAAGGATCTCACTCCCGAAAACAACGCCACCGTAACCGAGCAACACACCTCCGAACTGGCAGCCTCAGCCCCTGCCAAGTCTAATGGCGAGCCAGAAATTCCAGACGTAGACGTGAAGAAGGCGAGCGAGACCCCAGCGCAGACAGAGGCACCCTCCGCAACACAAGGGAGTGGTGCGAAGTTAGATGGAGCTTCGACAAAACCTGCGCCTCAAAATGGCAAGGCTAGCGACGAGAAACCTACCATCGCAAACAATGCCGACGTCAAGCCAGAAGGGTCAGTGAAGCCTGCGCTGCGTCTCGATCACATTCGTGAGGCCAGCACTACCTCCACGATGTCCGCGTCCAGCCCTAGCACACCAGCAGATGATGCTCCATCATCTTCCCTCGAGAAGGAGGAGGAGGGCGAGGCGTCAGGAGCTAAGCAGCTCAGCAAGGCCCAAAGGAGAAGGATGAAGGAAAAGGCCAAGAAGCAAGCTCAACAAAAGGGTGAGAAGAACAGTCCGCGTCCTCCATCTGGGGCAACCTCGAAGGTAGATAACGATAATTCGGTCGTACAGGAACCTAAGCCCGTCGTTACTGCTTCTGTCGATATTCCTGCCGGGGAGGGAGATGGTGTGCTTATAGATACGAAGACGGGGAGCGGTGATGACGATGCGCCGGTGATTGTGGAGAAGCCTGATGCCGCTGCCACTACGACAGAGACGGGCACCGATGAGGACGAGTGGGACTGGTGAACGTTTGCGCTGACCGGCGACCTCATACGAGCTGATACGATTTGCTAATCTTCGTGCGTTCATTGGTTTGGTTTGGTGCTCGTGTACGATATCTTTTTTTTTCTCGCCTTCGATTGACTTTGGTTTCAGTGTGCGCTGTGCGCTGCACAAATGCCGACATACGACTGCTCTGCACTTGTATCATAGTAGATTTACGTACGCACAATTGAATGAACTCGTAACGCAAAAAAAAAAAAAAAGATTCGGGTTTCTTGCAATCATACCCGAAGTACAGTGTGCAAAAATGATGAACAAGAAGACGGCGTGCGGCATTGGTTGACCTGCACGGCGCGCAACACTCCGGCTTAGTGAAACGGAGAAGCACGCAATCAAGTGGCCTCCCCTCCCTCGTTGAGGTCACGCGTGGATTAGGGAAGCCAACAACGCGAGGCTTGGATCCATGGCCATTTCGTACCCCAATTATGTCAATTTATTACATCTATCTCACCACCCGAACAGAAGGTGAGTGTTTCAGCAAATAAAGAAATCCTACACATGACCATGGCAATTGGCTTATTGTAACTTCAAGATCTCATGCGCGCGGACTCTGTCGTGGATCCAAAACCCAAAATTTGACCCACTCAAGATGCCGACAAGTTGCCGCAGACGAGAAAACGTGGGTTCCTAATCGGGTTAGATTCGGCTTTCAGGGTTTAGAAATTTAAGGTTTTGTTGAGGCTGGGAGAACAAAAGGAACTGTGTCAAGCAAGAGCCAAGAGCTAGGGGCGAGGGACGACAGGCTCGACGTCACCTGGGCCATGAGAACGAACTTGCGCTCGTGATGCGTGACGTCCAACCTCGAACTCACCCCAAGCTCCCAGAAGGTTTTGGGGTGGTACATAAGTCGGTTCAACGACACGAGAATGAAGAAAAGGTCACATGGAACCGATAATCATTACACCGTAAAAGGTGGCTCGATCACTTGACGTGATTGTTCGAAGCCCAGGACTGGTCCTGTCTTATCTCAAGAGACACGACCGTCGTTGATAGCATCGCCTCGCTTCGTCTATATCAAATATCTGCTCTTCTCCGAATGTCGGTTGAATCCTTGCACAGCCAAAGAGAATTTTCCCAAGGAGCTAAGAATTTGCAGGGACGAAATAAATATACGAATAATTCACGTAATCACAAAGTACCACGATACCCTCGCACACCCGCCGCATCACACTTCGCGAAGCTACACGGAACTTGAGAGAACCTCTGTGTTGAACAAAACACATCGACGCTAGACGCTGCGAATCGGTAGGCCCCACCACCACGCATGCTCTACAAAAGTAATCACATGATTCGAACTTGGATTTGAAACAACAACATTGTTAGATTGTCCGATTCTCGCTGTGTATCAAGTTTAACTCATCGAACGATGACCAGTGGAGCACCACAGCCGCGATATACATAGCGGGTCACGGATAAACGGCCGTCATATGCCCTAGTTAAGAACATAGGAAGCAAGAAGCAGGTATCTAGGTGAATGTAACTTCTTAAAAAGCTTCCGAGCGAACGCGCGAACAGCGGATGTTACATATGCGGGCGCTTCGAGATGTTCAACGTGAAATATTCCAAGCTATGATAGATAGCACGCAGACATTGGGTCAAGCGGCAGAAGCAGGGAGCGACGGCGACGAGTCAAGATCATTGTGCGGCATCACCCGCGCGCTCCAATTCGCTTCGCACTGTATTACGCCGCGATAAGCCGTTCTGTGTCTGCCAGCGGCGCAGCGCCTACAGGCGCTCCACGAGAGATTGGACGCACCGTTCTCCAATTCCTTGCGCTCCAACTCTTCCTTCCCTTCACGTTCCATGCCGCTTTCCTTCCGTCCAAAGACGACGTCGCGCCACCCAATGTTCTCTCCTGGGTGGGCGTCCGCCGCCCCAACGGTCTCCGCGAGACGGCGCAAGCGGGAGACTTCCACATCGGGGACGGCTTCTCCCGCGCGTAGCCGCGCGGCGAGCTCCCCCAATATCGAAATGCGGGCGGAGTAGTGGCGTCGGTCTGTCTCTGCAGTGCGGCGTTGCCAGAGAAGGTGTACGGAAATGGAGCTGAAGGCGAGTGCGTAGATGAGCTCGGGAATGTAACGCGTGCGTGAGGTCATGGCGCTGGTCCAGGATTGGCGCCGTAAGGGGATCCCTAAAAAAAAATGACAAAATCAATCATGTCATTGTGAAACGAAAAGAGAGGAAAGTATACGAGGCGTGATATAAGTCGTGGAACAATCGGGGGGTCCGCGGTTTGTTCACCTGACCAAAGCCCGAGACATGTACAGTACACGTGACCGTAATTGGTCTGTGAACCCAAAACAACTACGCAAAAATGATTGTGCACGTTGCACATGTTACGTGTATCCAGAAATGAGGGTCTGCTTGTGGGAAAATAACCTTGTACGTCCCTGACTATTTTTGCAATCCAGGCCAGGATTTTTTCTTCACAGAATATTGCATACCAGGTGCTCGCCACGTTGTTCGCTAAGAGGCCGACAGAGCCATGGTTATCGGAGTCGTGAAAGGCGATATCTACGTATTATAACACTGTAGATCGGCCTGTACGTATATTTCTCTACGGGGAAAGGACGGCCGGACGCATCCTTGGCAAAAATATATACATTGTCGGCGTTATACGGAGGTTTGAGACCGAGTGAACCTTGATTGTCTCCACGTGATTCCCTTTTCACACCTTCAGCGCGATCGTGGGGTCTATTCTCTCAATAAATAATGTGTTGGGCCTCTCTCGTAGGCTTGGTCGTATTATAGTTCTTGACTGCGAGTCCTTAAATTAGTTGAATGCAGTCATTACGAGGGCCGCAGCGAACAAGAGCGGTGCGGGATCGCGCCCAGATACTGCCATCTACTCGGTCAGTCCGAAGGAACGGAAGCAGAATTCGTAACGTAGACGCCCGCTTCCGGTGTGATGAGAAGCATCTGATGGACCAGATCCATGAATTCACCAATGAGGGTCCTGAGAGGTACATGAGCGTGCACGCGAGACTACTTATACGCCCGAGAATATCCATTCGTAGCCGACCACGCCTCCCAACCGCTTCGTTTCCCTGCTCCTCTTTTCTTCCTCCGACCATTGCCATCCCACCTACCATCCCCAACAACCTCCCCATCTTCCATGATGACCTTGAAACCAGATGCATTCGAGGAGGTATGCCACTATTACCCCTTTCGGAGTACTAGCAACTAGTTCTCACTGCTGCCCCCAGATCTTTCTCAAGCTCGAAGAGGAGAGCGAGCGTCGGGCGATCATGATGCAAGCCGAAGAGGCCCAAATCTCCTCTCATATCCCAGACCTAGCTATTGCCACGCAGCGGGCGGGTCAGCGAAGGCAGAGATACCGGGGGAGCATCTCCATCTCACGTTTTGGGCATGTAAGTGTTACAGTAACGACACCCGATCCCACGCACCGCATGCCGACTGATCATCCCTGCACAGATCGAGGACTACACACAGCAGGCATCTTCCAGCATACCACAAACCCCAACGACCTTCGTCGACGGCATGACAACGCATTCTCCATTTTATCATTCGCAATCATATGTACGTCCCTCGGTCATGCGTCCTTCTGGCTTGTATGCATGGCTGACGTGGGCTTTATCATGCAGAATCACAGCATAGACTCACTGAGCTCGGAGTCAACATTGGACAACGATGCAGCGTGCTGCGCGGAGAGCGAGCACGTTACGCAAGTCCACCGTATCGCCGGCAGATTGAGCTTACCACGCTCAGTTGGGGGGATGCTGCAACGAACACTATCACGCCCAAGTTATTTGTCACCACGTGAGGTTGATACGAACGTTGTGATCGGAGTCGTTGTGGAGGAGAATCACGTAGAAGAACTAGAACCGCGAGAAGCTGCGCCACGGCCGGCGAGCCGTGCGAAAGCGTACGTGCACGCTCCATGCACGTTACGTCCACAGTCATCGCGAATGACGATACCCGGAGCGGGGACGAGGGACGCGACGGGGGGCTGGAGAAGCAAAGCACAGGATCTGTTCAAGCGGAGAACACGTCCGCGGGGCCGCAGCTTATGGACGGTCTCACCAGCACAGCAATTGTGATGTGTCTGTTGGTACATTCGACCGCGGACCTCCCTGTTTTTGTCATGCATTTTTACTTTTGTCACAGTAGCATTTGTTCGTTTCAACAAGCACTCTGCAATCTACCATATATATTATACGACGAGACAGTTCCATAGAAGCGGTGATAGACAGAGAATTGTATGACTATGTAATTGTATTCGCACGCTCACAATAACTAGTGGGACAATTAACGCCACCCAATGATCACGCCAGAGTCCCCATGAGGCCCCGCATACGCCATGCTCGATTATATATACAGTATCCTCTATCACCAGCTTTCCCTCAATCCTCATTTCTCTCCTTGCACGCTCCACCACACATCCTTTCCTCTCCTCTTTCCCGCCCACTTCCCTTCTTTCCTCATCTTACACCCATTCCCTGACGTCCCATCTCCATGTCTGCTCCCAAGGCAGACTATTATCTTCTAGGAGAAGATTTTGGCCTCTCCAGCCCAATTAAACAAGAGGCGCCCCCGTACCTTCCAGATCCCCTTCTCCCCGCTTATAATCTGAAACCTGTAAGCCACCTTTGTCCCATCGCCATCCCCTCATCCCCTTAATCTCACTGCTATTTTCTCCTGCAGCCCATGCCGCATGGCCGTCGTCTTCCGTTCGATGGTAGCGAGCACACTTTTGGAGCCGGCCCGGACGACACTAGTAAGTACACTCATCACCGCCCATCAAAATGGAATGCTGATGCACCCCATTTCCTAGGCTTACGGGGGTTCGATCTCGCCGAGAGCATATGGAGCCAGGATTCAGATCTGACGCTCGACGACCTCGCTCTTGAGTCTGATTCTGCCTCTGGTCGCAGCCGCAGCAGCGCCTCCTCGCGCTGGTCTGCGGCCCCATTGACACCCTCAACACCCTCCCATCGACAGCTCCCGCCGACACGAGAACCCGCACCTCCACCACCAGAACCCGCGCAGATGCGGGTCCCTCTGCCTGTGACTCCGCCAGCAACCGAACCCGAACCCGAGTTGCCCGACTCGCCAGCGCCGGCCTACTCGCGCGACCCATTAGAGTTCGACCCCGCTCTCCTGGCTTCGCTCGACCCGCAGCTGCTCTCTCATCCGTTTGAGGCGTTTGAAGATGCCTGCTGGGCATCTTTACCAGACTCGCCACCGGCCCCTGGTCCACACTCGTTCCGTTCGCGAAACTCTTCTCTTACCCAACTCCTCCACCCATCGGGAGCCCAAGCGAGCTTAACCGCGCACACGTCCTTTTCCGACTTGAGTATGGCCACTTTGGTACCCTCATTACCGCCGCTGCCGCCACCACCGCCACCTGCCTATCCCACATCAAAACCATTACCAAACCTCCCACCTCCTTCACCGCGGTCATCTGCGGGACAAACCCAACAGCATGATTTACCTCCTCGAACCCCAGTAGTAATGTCTTTCGAGTCATTCGTCAGTATGGACGACACACCGTTCTCGGCCGCTCCTCCTGGCGAGACGGTTCACTTCGTCCCACTGCGTGCGCCAGTACGACCGCGGTCAAAAAGCGTGGGAGGCACGAAAACTGTAAAGCGACTAGCAGGTGCGATAGCACGGCTACGTGGGCGCGAGTAATTTATCATGCCATCAACGGGTTGGTTTTCCATCCCCACTTATCTCCCCTGGCCGTGCGCGCACGGTAGTCTGTCCTATTTTGGGTACCTCTGCTCATGTACTGGGCCTCTGTTCCCCTGCCACGACCATATTCTGTCCATTTAATCTATACCAATCCTTGTCGTCACCCATGTACTCACCTTCCTTGTAGACACGTTTCCCCTTTAACACCACCTTTCTGATGTACCGTACTGACGTAACTTACCCTACGTAAGATGTTGGAGTAATCTGCGACAGCACTATCCACTCATTGTCGCACATCTTGCCTTTTTCCTCCAGTACTCCTCATTCACATTCACATGCGGTCTGGTCTGTGTAATCGATCGTCCGTTTGTTACGATAAGGTACCTGCAGAGCGCCGAGAGGAGACTCGTACATGATGGTGGATCAACGGAAGCTACGTTACCACCATACCGTATACGTATTCCAGCTGGAGGCCCAGGGTCGAGAATCGTTTCTGGGGGACGAACTCAGATCCGAGGAGCCGACTAGTTCACCACATGTAGTCCTGTGGATCACATGACTGGTCAGCAGTGTCGAGCCAAGGAGAAGAGTTACAATAATAGGTAGTGCCAAGATTATTGCTTTCTGAGTTGTGGCCACGTTTCGAATGATGTCTCACCCTCCTTGCTTGACAAGGTTTGAATCCCTTATCGTCGAGACGTCTCTCAGGCAACCGCTGCTAACTGCTATTGGCCGCACGCATGTAAGCTACCACGATGGACCCACTCGGATGATCGATAAAGTAGTTAGGATGCTACGATGCTGAACACGTGCATTGGCAATGTTCCTCCGCTGTTGTGCCGAACAACAAGTGTGTGTGTTTTTAGCTCTGCCGCTGATCATCGACATGGTCGAGCCACCTGTCGCGGATGTCTCAACTCCACCTCCCCTTTGCATCGATGCCTCGCCCCCCTCGGCTGTAAGTCAAGCTACCGTAGTTTTTTAATGCGATACGTAAAAGCTGCATCACGTCGGCCGACGGGGACTGAAATATTGTTGTGCCACCGTGCCACCGGTGCTAAGTTACGGTGAGCGATAGGATAGTGCGGAGACGGGTGGCGCGGAAATGCAAGGCGCACGTCGTGGGCTGCCACAATCAAGCGCTTCGATTCCAAGCGTAAACAAACGAATAACAATGTGCGCGCGTACTGGCACGCGCTGTATGGCATCACAACGTGGCCCATCATCATCTGTCTCACTTGGACACGAAACACATGCATTTTTTGGGGGGTTGATTCCGCTTAACAGACGGATGTTTTCCTTGACAGATCCGCGCGGGCCACCGCGATACAGTGGCTTTTGTGCAGGAGGCAAGCCAAGGAAATCTGGTTTCCAGGAAGTTATGCACAGTGCTCGGACAACCGGGGGAAACCACCCTCACCGCGCCATGGTACTGTAGCTGGGCGCTGGGCGCTGAGCGCAGTAATTTCCGTGCTCAAAGCACCAGTGAATTAATACAGTGGGGCAACCGTACATTGTCCTGAGAGTGGATTTTCTATTGCCCTTTTTTTATATATTAGTGTGAAAAAGGAACGTCTTCTTCGATAGTAGGCGCACAAACAGAAGCGGCGAAGGTGTCGTGTCAGGGGTGGTACATGTGAAAGCTGTCATTTGTAAGTCAAATTCCTGCAGAGCGCATGCTAATTAGACCTTATGTATCGAGCGGACGAACGAGTCGCTCCTCTTGCTGCTCAATGATTACTGTAGGGTGGCAACATCAAGGAACGGAGGCCATAGAGACTTGACCGGAAATTTGTTGGCCGGATTCACAAAAGTTGATATTGGGCGTTTATTCGTGGCGCTGGCGGGCATCTCGCCCACATGGAAGGGTGACAGGGTCCAGGGGATGGTTGCCACACCGTTGTGCATTGTGATGGTTTACTCTGCGGAGGAGAGTCTGTACCGCGAGAATTCGAAGCCTCAGGAACTTGAACAAGCTAAATCAGAAGTTATGATAGACGTCCCAGAAGTCCAGCGAGGAACGGATATGAGGTCTGCGTCGACGTGTGAACGTCCTGAGTGAAAGCGGCGAGTAAGTTACAGCGGGTTCCATTGACAAGCGGCTTTACGGTGGTTGATATCCACGTGCAATTGCTAAGCTGGCGAGAATGTATGGGGGATATTTAGAGCGCAAGTGACAGCAGCAATGATAAATGCAGTGCATTACTTCTGAGACGACGTCCACCGCGACGTGATTGATTAAATCAATCGCGGTATTTGCCAAAGGCAAAGTATTCACCAATTTTCCAACACCGGCCCACTCTTCCAGCGCCCGGTACCGACGTCCACGTCACCCCCTCGCGTCTTCCGGATCCCCCACTCCGACATGAACGCGTCCCGCAAGCGCACAGCAGGCACCTGCACGCCGCGCAGCCGCGCGCGATTGAGCCCGATCCACCAGTGCCCACGCACGTCCTGTATGCGCAGAATCACCTCCGAGCCATCGCGCCCGGGGTCGATGCGCGTGCGCGCAAACGGCACCACGGCGCCGCGCGCGCCGTGTCGGTGCGCGCCGGCAATCAGGAGCTGCTTCGGCGCGCCGCCGCTGGAGGCGGGGATGACCTGCAGGATGCGCACGACGCGCGAGCGCGAGACCAGGAGCAGCGTCGCGAAGCCCACGCCGAGCGAGAGGTGCGCGAGACAGAGCCCCGCGCGCTGCCACGCCGGCCGGCGCACGGGCGCGTCGCCGGGCTTCTCAGGCGGCAGCGTCCATTTCGTCCACGTCAGCTCCGTCATCGTCGAGCTGTGGGTGGTTGGGTGTGAGAACGGGGCGAGATGTGGGAAAGTCGTTCAGACGCACGTCACGATGAGGTCGGCCGCGATAAACCCCCATGTGAATTTGGCCCACCATGGCGGACGCGCCTCGTAGAAAGGTACGCCCTCAAAGTTCTGCATGTGGCCATAGCTCCCAGAACTTTTGCGTCGTAGGAGGGACCGTAGACGTTGTGTGAGCACGGACATTGACCACGACAAGTGGAACCTGCGGAGCAACGCGGCTTCACGGAATCGGGCGGTCCACGTGCCCCTGAGTGGCTGGCGCCAACATGACGGTTACCGGTCACCGGTCACCCACCAAGGTACTATGATAGGCGCTTCGCTACTACTGGGTGACTTCCCATAAGCGTACATCCTACATTTTCCTATCCTAAACCAGTGTTCCTGAAATCGGGGGATTAATCTCGATAATTTGTGCTCCGACCTCAGCAACAAGGATCCTAGACGACTGGTGTTTAGAAAGGGGGCCCCCCCCCCTTTCTAAATCCTACACCACGTCGGAGTACAAAATTTATGCCAAATCGAGGCAAAAATCTCGGAAAGCTGAGCAACAATTTCGCGTGAACTCTCGGGCCCTCCGGTTCTGCCAGCCAGTGGCCATGAAGAAAGTGTGGCGGTATATGCGGTATACAGGTTTCTCTACAACTAGTTTCAAGTCACGTTCCCCAGCACGCCGCACTCGCACGCGTCCTTCGCTACTCAAACCCGACGCGACCCCAACACCGGTGACCATCTCTGCGAAGTTTTGCGCCGTGCCAAAGCGTGTGCGACCATTTGCAACCACCCTCATTCCAAGCGGGGCTCTGTGTAGCCCACCGTTTCCGTTCCCGACCTCGCTGCACTCACGCACGCCCTTAGCCCTTCGACATCAACGCATGCGCGTTCGCCGCGCGCCCGCATACGACATCTCGCGCCCCGCGGAGGCCTGCGCGACTGCTAACGACGCTTCACACCCCCAAAATCCTGCACGCTCTCAGATTGTTTCCCAGCTTTCGGGGGCAGTTTAGGGTATCACTGCTTGAATAATCTCCGTGCGAATTGTGTTAGAATCAGCCAGATAAGCCGAGTTTATGAGTCAGTCTGGATGGATCAAGATGAGGAGATGTGGTATAACTTCGAGAACATGATTTTTCGTGACATTCGCAGGCGGGTTCGAGTAGGCACGTATCATCATGTAAAGCTGTTTGACTTATCCAGCTTCGTCACTTTACCTCGAAACCCATGTACGACAGCAGGCGTGCTCTTGACCTCAAAGCATCGACATGTGCTATTGTCTCTCGAGTCTCAACGAAAGAGCCATCGCGATTTCCGTATCTAGGTGCAGTTGGCGATGATCGCATTGGGAGTCGGGCATAACTTTGGTTTGATGGTCTTATGGTTAGCACCTAATCCTATCCTAACCTAGGCGAATCCTAAATAACTCCGAATGCATGTAGGATAGGAAAATGTAGGATGTACGCTTATGGGAAGTCACCCAGTTGGGGAGAAACGTACTGATATACTGATAGGTACCCCTCATCTCATCTGACGGGAAGCCAGGCCACCTCTAGAGGTAGGGCGGGACTATAGGATAGAACCCATCAACCTGTAGCCCACTCAGAGTGAGAGCCTCAGGCTGAGGCGCACGGAAAGCGATATTTTTAAACAAGGCACCAGAAAGAGGGGAGGTCGCGCCGCCCGACGTCGATGCCCCCAGTCGAATACGGTCTCAACTAAGATCTCCTATGAGAGTCGAGTCATACGACCTGGGCCCTGGATTTATAACGTGCTCTCGTACAAACTTGTATACTTTTCCCCATCATCATGCCATACGTCAACTCGTACAAGGTCCCAGAGGCACCGGTCTTCCCAAGCAAGTACTATGGGCCCGACCCGTATGATGTCAATTTCTCGTTCCCAATTCACGAGTCCTCGCTCGAATCGGATCGCGTCAAACTGACACCTTTCATACCGGCACTTCATGCTCAAGAATTCTGGGATCAGTCCACCCAGGCACCCGAGATATACCGCTTCATGTCAATTAGACACAAGACCATCGACGAGTACCTCGTCTTTCTCGAGACTCATATCCGGCGCAATCCAAACTTCATTTTCTTTGCCATCATCGACAAGGGTCGGGGCGGAACATTGGCAGGCTCGATCGGGCTCATAAATACAGAGCCCGTAAATCGGAGCACGGAGATCGGATTCATCACCATATTCCCTGCGTACCAACGCACCTATGTCACCTCCAACGCAGTCGGTATCCTACTGCGATTTTGCCTCGAGCTTCCGACTGCACCCCTGCCCGGCCTCGGGCTGCGCCGTGTACAATGGGTAACACACTCGCTCAACCAGCCCTCGTACAATGCTGCGGTGCGCATGGGTTTCCGTTACGAAGGAACATTGCGCTGGCATAGGGTCCTTCTCGAAGGAAAAGAAGGCAATGGCTCTTCGCCCAGGGAGGGGGACCCGAGCAAAAACCCTGTCCGAGACAGCAAGTTCTTGTCTTTTTGTGCGGACGACTGGGAGAACGAGGGTAGGGAGCACGTTGAGCGGGCGATTAATCGTCAGACATGAAGGCCCGTTAGAGTAGTAATGCCCGGGGTTACTAGGAACCGTGCTTGTTAGGGTGATAATGCCAAGTCGTTCGTATGCAGTTGAGATGTGTGGGTTTGTCCACTTGTAACTGTAACTCGAAGTTAAAATGTCACTTCACGTGGTTGCCGAACGAGTGGCACCCGCCATGGCTAATAGCGCAGCACTGCGGTCCTGTCTAACTCAGAGGGGCCGCGATAAACCCCCATGTAAATTTGGCCCACCATGGCGGACGCGCCTCGTAGAAAGGTACGCCCTCGACGCTCTGCATGTACCCATAGCTCCCGGAACTTTTGCGTCGCAGGAGAGACCGAGGCTTCAAGGAATCGGGCGGTCCACGTGCTCCTGAGTGGCTGCGCCAACATGACGGTCACCTACGTACTATCTTCCAATTTCTTGGGGAAAAAGGTACTGATATACTGATAGGTACCCCAAATCTCGCCTGACGGGAAGCAAGACCACCTCTAGATAAATTTAAGAGGATAGGGCGGGACTATAGGATAGAACCCGTCAACCTGTACCGAGAGTGAGTGCCTCAGGCTGAGGCGGACGGAAAGCGATATTTTTATAGGTAAACAAGGCAACGAGATCTCATGAGAATCGAGTCGAGTCACTTGGGCCTAGATTTATAACATGCTCTCGCACAAACTTGTGACTTTCCCCCATCATCATGCCATATATCAACTCGTACAAGGTCCCTGAGGCACCGGTCTTCCCAAGCAAGTACTATGGGCCTGACCCGTATGATGTCAATTTCTCGTTCCCAATTCACGAGTCCTCGCTCGAATCGGATCGCGTCAAACTGACGCCTTTCATACCGGCACTTCATGCTCAGGAATACTGGGATCAATCCGCCCAGGCACCCGAGATATACCGCTTCTTATCGATTAGACCCAAGACCATCGACGAGTACCTCGCCTTTCTCGAGACTCGTGTCCGGCGCAATCCAAACTTCATTTTCTTTGCCATCATCGACAAGGGTCGGGGCGGAACATTGGCAGGCTCGATCGGGCTCATAAATACAGAGCCCGTACATCGGAGCACGGAGATCGGATTCGTCACCATATTCCCTGCGTACCAACGCACCTATGTCACCTCCAACGCAGTCGGTATCCTACTGCGATTTTGCCTCGAGCTTCCGACTGCACACCGGCCCAGCCTCGGGCTGCGCCGTGTACAATGGGTAGCACACACGTTCAACCAGCCCTCGTACAATGCTGCGGTGCGCATGGGTTTCCGCTACGAGGGAACATTGCGCTGGCATTGGATCCTCCTCGAAGGACAAGAAGGCAATGGCTCTTCGCCCAGGGAGGGGGACCCGAGCAAAAACCCTGCGCGAGACAACAAGTTCTTGTCTTTTTGTGCGGACGACTGGGAGAACGGGGGTAGAGAGCACGTTGAGCGGGCGATTAATCGCCAGACATGAAACTTGAAGCTTGAAGCTTGAAGGCCCGTTAGAGTAGCAATGCCCGGGTTAGGAACCGTGCTTGTTAGGGTGACAATGCCAAGTCGTTCGCATGCAGTTGAAATGTGTGGGTTTGTCCACTCAGCGGCTAGTGTAATCACTTCACGTGGTTGCCGAACGAGCGGCACCGGCCATCAGCACTGCCAATACTGCGGTCCTGTCTGACTCGAAGAGATACTTATATCATTTGCATACTTCTTCCTCCACCCTATCTCACATTCTCTCATGATCATTCCTATCCAAAGTCCGTCATCACGCAAAGCCAATCAGCAGCAGATGCCCCCTCCACCTTCGGGAGGTCCGAGTCCTCCACCACCACCACCACCACCACCACCACCATATATCAGTCCTCAGAGCACTAATCATTATGTCGTTCCTGTCACTTTTTTGGTGCCTCCGGAATCTGGAGGGAAGCGCTTCATCAAGGCCTTCGCGGTTGCGGTGTTGATTTGGCTCCTAACGGGAGCCTTTGTATCGTCCTGCCTCGATATGTTTGGGGTCATAAGACTGGTAAGTGCGTGATGACTTTTGGCGTCTTCTGTGATGTTTGAAGTCTCAGAATGTTATGAAGGGTGACATAGGCATCCCAGAAGTCGAAGATGGCGACGTTGATAATTGCCCCTCGTGGACTACCGTATCTGATCGGGCACACCCGTGGCTTCCATCCAGACCGTTCGGGTCATGGTCGCGGGCTAGTTTCAGTCTTCCTGTTGACTCAGACGCTCTCTATTTGGTTGCCCATGGTTCCCCCGCATCCGGCGACTTGTATGTGAGCGAGTCGCCCGAGGTGAAGGACGTGTCCGTCAAGGTCTTTGTACATCACCGTGGCTCGATTGCTCTCTCTCGTGCAACTGTTTGTCAACTTAGCCGAGGCGACGGACAAGTTGGTGTTGGGATTTTTGTACGTTAGCTCATGTCCGTAAGGCAGATTTCTGACTACTCTTTCTCCAGACTCCCCGTCGGTGGTATATCCCTTCAAGGGACACCTTACACTTTGTGGTTGAAGTGAAGCTCCCCGCCAGTCGCGGTGCAATTCGTTATGTACCATCTTTCCAAGCAGATCTTCCTATGTTCGCTTTGGACATAGGCGATATATCCGCTTTTCGCTTCGGTGACATCAGTTTAAGATCGACAAACAGCCATATTAAAGTCCAAGTAATTATTACTCTTATTATTTATACCTGTGCTATTGCTAAAATCTCTCAGGGGGCGATTGCGAGCACCTTTAACGTCCATTCAACGAATGGTGGTATTAGTGGCGCGTTCAACATCTCCAACTCACTCACAATCGTAACTACCAACTCGCCGGTCTCGGTAAAAATTGGTGCATTGAATGGGGAGCCCGAGAAGCCCACGGAAGTGTTTATTCAGTCCACTAATGGGTTCGTGGCGCACTCGTTGTATCCTACTGCTTGCTGAATTCTCCACTTAGACGTATCAACGCTGGCATATCGCTGATGTCAAACTCACCATCCGGCAAGGGTGGTGCCTTCGGCGTAAGCACGCACACCACGAATAGTCCAATCGAGGTCATCTATGACGACTCACCCGTGGATTCCGTTCTCAAATTCGACGCGGCGTCGACGAACTCGCGCGTGCACACAGCCCTGCATCGTGCTTACGAGGGCACATTCGCCCTTGCGACAACGAATGGCGGTGTCGTGCTCGACCGTTTGCGCGACAACGAGGATCCCTCAGGCCGAGGACGCAAGCGAAGCTTGACGAAACGTTATGTGGGCAGAAACCGTGTTTTTGGCAAAGTTGAGTGGGTGCCACCCAGCAGCGACCGTGACCAATCTAGCTCTGTGAACGTGGCAACGACCAATGATGTGATCACCTTAACCATTTAGTCGGCGTTGTGTACTACTACCATATGCGTAATGTCTGTAAATCTTTTCACATGAGTATCTCAGCCTCTTTTGGCCTACCCTTCGACTTCTACTAATACGATTTCTACCCACTAGTGTAGGAACGAAGGTGACCCAGCCACACTGGGAAAAAACGGTAGGGTCCTAAAAGCCTCGGTCGATCCGATTTGTGTAAGGCGGGTTGATGTGAACTTTGAGAAGCGTTCGATTGTATTACCACGGTGATCGACTAGCGCTGACCATTGAGCGATATAATAGCGCAGCGCTCATGCTAGGCCCATAGCAATCAAATTCGATGCTGTTCTATGTTGGTGAATATAGGTTTCAATGAAGTAGCACATCACCGAGACGGAGTCAGAAACATTAACTCCGTCGGCTCTGCAACTTACCCTGACCTGAGCCCTGTGGTCCCCGGGTTCTTGGCGTTGTGTCACATTCATCTAGGAAGGACCAGCTTGGCACCTGATGTTTGCTGCGCTCTGATCTGCATTCACGGATAGGAATTATATGCGGTGAGCTTGGCTGTGAGACGTGGTATTCCGAGTCTACGACTCCACGTCGAACATATTATTTTTCAGTGGGGGTAACTCAGGTCTTGGTACTCTGGTCTCAAATTGATGCCCCACCCGGGCCGCCACGTCCAAAATATGATAGTGTGAGGCACTCTGCGCTCAGCATGTTTTGAGGAGCCCCGATTGGCCAGGAGGTAACTACAGCGTCGGGATCCATCTACTCACACCCAGAAAGTGATCACCCCAAATACATGCCTCAACTTCTTGTGGGCATGGCGCACGCTGTACTGTTGTAGTACTATCATCCCTCCGATGCGTCGATTTCAAGTTCATTCTGCAAGCCTAACTGACTGCACAACCAGGACACTATACATGAGCTCTACTCTACATAGCTCGGAACTGTCTGCCATTCTTCGCTTACCCTGTGGTAGTCGCAAACTGTACCGCTTTGCAACCTCGCTTCTGTTGTCCCCCACGTCCACTCCACCCTAGATTCCCATCTCTGGTATTCTCCTTGTTTATATACCATGTATCTACACTTTCGGGAACCCAGTTAAATCCCAGTGCCTTCTCCCCAGGACTTTAGATTTCTTCAGGCTCTGCGTGCCCTCTTCTCCGCGTTCCTCTGCGTCTCGCACTCTCACGCACCTTTAGCGACTTTAGAGCGATGCGTCCCCGATTGAAGCAGACTCATATACGAGGTTACGTGCCGTGCGGAGGCCTGCACAACCGGTAGCGTGGCCTTACACGGGCTCGAAGGGGCGATTATGATCGCTCCTTCGTCCCACAGCGACCATCACTTATTTGGCAACTTTCTACACTGGCACACCAGATTGCAGATCTAGAGGACCACGGCGCATCAAAGTCAGGAGTACCACAGGCAGTAAGTTACCCGGGATGGTGACGATGCTACCTGCACATCAGGGAAAACCTCCCGCTCTAGCGAGAGATAAATTAATAATAATTGGAGTACGAGAGATGAACTACTAATTGATGCTAAAACCAAAGAGTCACTCGTACCAAGGCCTCAAGGAGGAGTTCTTAAAATCGCACGGGGCCGGTAAAATTTTTAAGGGGCCAACTTCCCCGGAACCCCCCAAAAAGGAAATTTTATCCGGATATAGAACTGGGGCTTTGCAGGATTGGGATGCCAGTGAAGTGTCGCAAGGCATTGCGCAGGCCTCTGCGGGGCAAGAGCTGTGGTATACAAGTCCGTGACGATCATGGACGCGTTGGTGTTGAAGGACTAGGACCGCGCGTGAGCGCAGCAAGGTCAGAAACAGAAATGGTGGGCTACAGAGCCCATGGAATGAGGGTGGTCGCAAATGGTCGCGCGCGCTTCTGCGCAGCGCGAAACTTCACAGAGGTGGCCATCGGGGTTGGGAACATGTATTGTTCGAGTAGCTAAGGCTGCGCGAGCGTAGCGAGGTCAGAAGCGGAAACAGTGGGCTACACAGAGCCCATGGAATGAGGATAGTTGCAAACGGCCGTGCACGCTTCTGCACGGTGCGAAACTTCGCAGAGGTGGTCGCCAAGGTTTGGAACATGCTGTGCTCGAGTAGCTGAGGCTGCGCATGTGCGGTGAGGTCAGAAACGGAAATGGAAGGCTACACAGAACCCAGGGAATGAGGGTGGTCTAAACAGTGGTGCACGCATCTGCGTGGCACAAAACATCCCAGAGGTGGCTGCCGGGGTTGGAAATGTATTGTCTTCGAGTTAGCTAAGGCTGCACGCACACGGCAAGGTCGAAAACAGAAACGGTGGGCCACACAAAGCCCAGGGAATGTTGATGGTCGCAAACTGTCGCGCATGCTTTGGCGCGGCACGAAACTTCATTGAGATGGCCGCTGGGACTGGGAATACGTAATGTTCGAGTCGCTAAGGCCGCGCGCAAGTGTGGCGCGCTGAGTAACACAAGGGATGAACGTCACTGAGCTCAAAAGTCCGAAATCTAAAGGAGAAAGTCTACTATTACTTAGCTTGGGTGTAAAGTTGTAATTACATGGGCTATACACTAGGGGAAGGCTAAGGAATGGTTGGAATTATATAAACAGAGGAAAGGGGAACGTGCAGGGAACTGTCCGGAATGGGTGAAGAAACCGAGTGCACAGAAAGCATGAGAATGTGGCAAAGTGTGCGGGAATGTGGTGAAAGTGTACAGAGGGTTATGAGGGCAATCAACAGCATCCATTGCAGTTTGGGGGTGAACAGGCAATGATGAACAACAAGGGAGAGGGTGGTGAGAGGAGACGAAACACCCCCCTTTCCAGATCAATGGGCCGGCCTTCAGATGCCCCAAAAGTAAATATTTTTAAGGATTTTCAGCTAACCCAGCACCTGGGAAGTAAACGAGTTGAAGACGGAGAAGGAGCGGGGAGATGGGACCAGATGACCGACGATGGTGTTCGCGTTTAGAAGGCAATGCGGTTGAGGTCGGCGTGCGGATACTTAAGTTTGAGTTGCTCAATGGCCCACCAGGCAGGGGTGGCAAGGTGACGTGGTTGCTCCCGCCTTTCGGCATCCCAGAGTGGAGAATACCGACCATATGACCTTTGCCATCGAAGATAAGCGAGCCTGAGTTGCCGTTGGCAGAGAACGGGCCAGACTGCCTATCGTAGTTATAGATGGCAAGTTCGATCGACTCGACGCCAAGGTCATCGCAAAGGTAGGCCTCCAGGCCGGAGTATCGTCCGACCGTGAGGTCGGTAGTGTTACCGTCCTTCATGACTATAAGGTCGCCGTTGCTGTCGAAACAGTCAGGAACAGCCAGCATATCACGTGACACAACCGTTGATCCTGAGCTGGCGATTCATGGGGAACTTAAACACCGTCCTACCAGCACAGAGGGTAGTGTTGGACGAGTCAACCCGCCGGTAGCGCGGACCGAGAACAGAGTATGGTAATTTCGTTTTTGGGCAGACAATTCCCCGATGTGCGCCCCGTGGGGCTTAATTAACTGTACAGTACCACTTTTTACTCTTAAGGCCGTAAATCAGTGTGTACAGTCGACTCTCTGATAACCCATACCCCTTCGGGAGATGCTTAGGGGTATGGGTTATCGAGGTGTATGGGTTGTCTAAGAGCTTTCAAAACGGGTCTGAGTCACGTGCAAGAAAAACCACCTCGATTTTTTCGTCTGATTCAAACTTCGTATTTACTGCCAAACAAAATAGGATGTTATTCTAGTGGCCCTCATGTTATCCATCTCAAGGGCGCGTGTCTGCCGGCCGAATGTCATTAGTGTCGAGTCCAATTGCTGTAGGAATGGGTCGTTCTTGTCCCTTGTGTAGTGGCTGAGGGTCTTTGCCACACGGAATGCCTCAGCACACATTGGGATTGGATCCATTGGGATGACCTCGGAAATGTTGTCCGACTTGTCCTGACCACTCTGGCTCTCTTCCTGTGCATGTTTAGCCTCCATGACAGCATTGAATATCTCTTCATCCGTTGTTGTGCTGGGAAAGTGGGCCTTGTCTGCTGGGATTCCGAGTCCGTCTTTATGTGCAAGATAAATCAAGAGATAAATGTGTGCCTGCATTACTTTGGTGCACCACGCGTGTCGCAATTGACTGCCATGGCACTCAGGACTGTTGCATGTGGTGTATGTGCATGTATATGCACCAGATATGAACAATCTGCTGAAGAGCGCAGCAAAGTCCTCTAAATTAGTTGACATTTTGGCATCGGGCGCTGACTACTTATGGGTTATTGACCCCAAAAAGGGTATGGTTTATTGGTTACTAGGGAGTTATGGGTTATGCTTACAAAATCCCCGCCTACCAACTCGGTGGACGGGAATGGGTATGGCTTACAGGAGAGTATGGGTTATCTGGGGTATGGGTTATCAGAGAGTCGACTGTATGCGCCTCAGTCTCTTTTCTTCTGACTGAGGTGGGCATTTGTCGTTTCTGCCTTATTACTGTGACACTGACGAACTTGTAGTACACGACATGTGGTCGTGTTTATTAGGTAGATTACCACGAATCTAGTCTCTTTTCTTCTGACTGAGTACACGACACGTGGTCGTGTTTATTAGCTTCCTAGACGCTGTCTAACGCCGCAAAGATCGCCATGTCACAACAGGTAGAACATGTTGGTGAGTTGCCGAGAAGTAAAATTGTCTCCTGAAAGTTATTTTTATTAGACGGGGTAATTATGAGAGATATGAGGAGGGAAGACGCACCTAAATCGACGACGTTGCCCTTGAACTGGGCCATGAACCTCGCCGCATCAACCTCAAACGTACTTCGAGTACCTGCGACCCTGGACGTCGACGGAGATCTTGGGAGCCCAATCGATGTGGCCAATGTTTTGCGCGCAATATCACCCCACTGGGTGTTAGTGTCCTCGTAGAAGGCCTCAAGTATGCCAATATCCTTCTTCACCTTGACCAACTTCTCCCGCTTAGCCTCCACGGCCGCCTCGTCCTCCGCCGCCTCCTCCGGGTCCTTGCTCTTCGGCTTCGCCTCCAACCCAACAATCTCCCTAGCCAAGAGGTCGACGTCAGTTCCGTAGCCACCGATGCAGGCCTTGATCTCGTCGAGGCCGCACTGGAATTGATGGAATCTGGCAAGACGAACGTGCTGGGGCGGTGCGCCAGCGCCCTTGAACTCGTACTCGACGTTGGTGTCCTCGTGGAGAACGTGGCAGTTGCTAACACCAAAGACCTTGGCGCTAGGGGCGCCGCGCATGTCCTTGTTCTCGTGGAAGAACAGCGTGACGCTACCTTGAGCGTCAGTGGCCTCCCTCTCCGCAGTGGCGATAGGCATGCCGAGCGCAGCAGTGAGCAAACGACGGACATAGCGGGTGGGGTTGGTATCGTCAGTGACACGCAGAAGGTGTGGACTTGATAGCTTCTCTACGGCTCCCTCGTACCATTCCACCACTGAGCCCTCAGCTCCATTGGCCTTGAGAAGGGCGAGAATGTCTGGGGAAGCGTCGTGTGCGTTCTGGGCGGTAGTGGTAGTGGGATGAGTTGCAATCCAAATCATAACAGGACTGAGAGTGTCCTTCCCATCCTCACCGTGGGTGACGAAACGAGCTGTCTTGATGGCTGAGTAGCGAATCTTCCGAGCTTTCAAGACAGCTCGTTTCATCATCCACGGTGAGGATGGGAAGGACACTCTCAGTCCTGTCGTGATTTGGATTGCAACTCATCCCACTACCACTACCGCCGAGAACGCGCACGACGCTTCCCCAGACATTCTTGCTCTCCTCGAGGCCAATGGTACGAGGGAGTCGTAGAGAGGTTGTAACTGGCCCAGCTATATAATCGGTCATTCCAAGGTTTTCAGGTGTCCAAAAACAGCCTCCTCGCGGAAGGGTTTTCCCGCGCCGAACTCTCAAAAGGACCCATGGTTTTTGCCTTGGTCGTTTTCTTCTCGTGCGCTTTGTCGCTTTCCTGCGCTCTCTGAGTGCTCGGTTCCTCTCTCACTCTGGACTCCTCCCTTCGCGTTTTAGCATTCCCCTTTCCCAGTTAATGCACTCCTTTCCTCACTTTCCCTGGTATATAGCCCATGTAATTAATTACCTTTACACCCCGAATGAATTAGAATACAGACTTCTCCTCACAGACTTCAGGGCTCAGTGTAGTTCTCCACTTGCATTCTCCAGTGTGCCGCACTTGCGCGCGGCCTTAGTAACTCCAGCGCGACACGTTCCCGACACATGCGACCACCTCTACGAAGTTTCGCGCCGCGCCGAAGCATGCGCGACCATTTCCGACCACCTGCGACCAACAAATCCCGTTTTCATTCCCGACCTCGCCGCACTCGCGCGCGGCTCTAGCCCTTCAATACCGACGTGTCCGCAATCGCCGCGGACCCATATCCGACAGCTCGTGCCCCGGCGCGAAGGCCTGCGCGATACCGACGACTAGGTTTCTTCACGCCAACACACTAGCCGCCGCCGCTCCTCAGTGAAGTTCGAGTCAGCTACTCTGTTGAGTTGGGCGAGATGTGATGACAAGAGACCCAAAGAGGGTCATGAAAGTACTGGATAAGCTGGAGGCAACCTATGTTCGGTGACTCGGGCATGCATAAAACACGGTATAATAACGACTCAAAGTCGTCTACTATTCGATTAGTAGTTAGGGAGACACAACAATAAAGACTGTCTGTAGTTGGAACACGAGAAACGAGAGTGCTCTGCTATCAATTTAATTCCGCCCTCCACACAGAAGAGGGTCCATCGTATCAATCAATGCGCACGACGGAACATCTCGTCACTGTTGACACATTGACAGACTGGATTTGTGTTTCCCGGGTATCAATCGAGGGCCACGCAGTACTAATCCCGAATCCGTTAGCGCTATGTCACACCCCTAGAACGTGAGGGAGTACACGTACGGCCTGTCCTGGAACGAGGTTGGTGCAGTCGTCGTTCACGTCGCTGTTGTACTCGACGAATTTCTCCGGAGTGAGACCATACTTCGGCGCCAGCCCGTCGCACGTCGTGTCCGTGGCGGTCGCGTACGTCTTGCAGGCAGGCGCCGGCTTTTTGGGCTCCGGTGCCAACATCCGAGCCGGCTTTTGCTTCGACTGCTTAATGCATAATACTTTGCCGGCGGGGATGGTGCCGTCACCTGTGGTGGCGATTCGTGTCTCAGCCAGAGCTTGGTTCGATCGGATTGTATCAGGGACACCTACAGCTTAACCCGGAATTCAGCGACAGGATATCAGCCTTGCTCAGGCCGAGCTTCGCGACAAAGGTATCGCAAGGTTCGGCTTTCCTGGTGGCGAGCAAGACGGTCAGCACACATGCATCGGGAGGCACCACGGAGAGATACTATATTCCAAGACTTACGGGACGGTATACGTCTCTACGAATGGAACAACATTATCAGACGACTGGGACTAGAATGGCCATGATGATGACATACTGATACACTGAGGTTTCGGACCGGTGGCGGCGGCCAGCGACGAGACCAAAGCAAGAACGGAAACAAAGGCAGCAGTGGAGATGGTGTGCATGGTAAAGTAGAGATTGAGTCGAATGGTTGTTGCTCCAAAGAAGGGGAGCAGCCTTTCATTTTATACCCGCAGGAAGCCCGAGTTACGCGAATAGACGGATGGATGAATTTACCTCAAGCACACGTGTGGGATCGGCATGGGTGAATGCTCATTCCCATCGCGACACGCTCACCTGGACATGTGACCATTACACAGATGGGAATTCAGAGAGAGATTGCATAAGAAACTGCGCAGCGAAATGGGAGGCCCGTTGCCAGTGGAGGTCATACTTTTCCGCAGCGTTTCCAATTCGTGTAACTAAGAGCATTGTCCTGAGTTGCGAGCCGTTGGAAGATCAACGACACGGAACGCACATATAGTCGCACTCATGTACGTTTGATCGGAAGATTTGATAGCTGAAAGCGCAGCACGGGTGCCAGTGATGCGAAATATTGAGCGAAGTGGTGACAGGGCGTGTCCACGATTGGGTTTGTGGAAAATCAAGAAATGCTAGAAATCGAGTTGCCAGTCCGGGGTCCTTGGGATACCTACTATACGGGGTCCGAGTCAAAGAACTCCAACTTGAAGCTTGAAGACTGATCAGTCACTTGATGTACATAAGTTCAATCAGACAAGGATTACTGGGGCCTGGTACTAATCCATCAGCGTTGCAGCCTGAGCCTGACCGGTACTGACCCGTTTCAAGTTGACACCGCGGCCCTAATCTCGAATTCCGTGTTGTCGTATCGCCTATTCAAAGAAAAAAGACTCTGCCGCACGTTTACCCTAATGCTGCGGCCCTCATTTTAACACCACCAATCGTCAATAAAATTAAGCTGACACCATGGCACCGTTGATGAACAGAATCCCCGACTACGAGAACTGTGGATTCGGTACCATAGAACTGCGCTTTGCCGGGGGGCACGTTTGACTGATGGAAACTCACAATGCTCACTTGATGAGAACTACCGTGACGTCGTATCGCATGTAGCTTTAACCAAAAGTGTTTCTTTGCTCATCCAAGATAATCGCTATTCCGAGTCGCTAAGCTAGGTGTGGCACATGTGCAGGAGGAAAGTGATCTGATGCACGGGCCAGGCATCACCTAAGGACTGCGCACTTCGAAGACCGTGCCTGTAGCCTTGTGCGAATGGTCGACACTGTAACGAACGTGCTGCGCTATGGTGTAAGACAAGACTGCGCAAGTACTGCGCCGCGGCGTTTATATTATTCACATAGCTTGGGTGCGGAGAGTGCCTCGTTGTTGTTGTTGGAGGCGCGCATAGCCTAGCTTCCCCTTCCGATCAAGGAGGAAATGCCAGCGGTTCAGTGTGGGAGAAGGAAGACGGATATGGCACATAGCTATTCTCATCGATGTTGAATAGGTCGGTCTATCAAGGCGGTTGAGGACGAGGCGCGTAAGGGACAAACCTGTCCGAATGTAGAACGGTGATATGAGGGAGCAGGGTTGGTCAGCGAGCATAATCTTCAGAAGATTGATGTCGAAAGCGAGAGGAGAATGGTTTAATGAGGCCAAGGTTCGCCGCGAGGGAGTATGTGGAGGTTTCTGAGTGTCGAAAGTTTGGAGGGCCTGGAAACGGCAACACAGCCCAGGTCTACATCAGCGCCATGTCCCCTGTCGTCGTCGTCGTGACCACTGCTTACTACGTCGTAAAATTGCAGCAAGTGGATTTGGGCCACGTTGTAGAGTGCCCAGTGCCCACTGCTGCTTCCGTCGCCGTCGTTAAGTCCATCGTCTTGATCGTTGGGATTCTAGCAGGCCGCAGCTCGAGACTGCATTAGCGGGAGGAGAGCCCCTCGTTGTTACTGTCATCATCGGAGTGCCCTCAGGCTGCGCTGCCAGTAGTTGCGAACTTGCGAAAGGCTACGCGCAGCTACGTTCGAGTTGCGCCACCGGGGCCAACACTGAAGCCCGTCCGGTGCACGGTTTGTTGGGCCCGGCATCAGCCAGAAAAAAAACATTGTTGGTCCCGGCAACGTGACCGGTTCGGTGCAGTTGGTCGCACCTGACCGCGGCCGAGGTCGCGCCTGGCCGCCCTGCCAAAAATGAAAATAGGTATGGACCCGTTTTGGTTGGGACATCACCACATTATATAATGTCTACGCATATGTCATTGTTGCCCCGAGGGCCTCGTTCATGAAATCAAGTGTGGAGGGCCCCGATTAAAGTTGCACGTTTTGTCCATCCCTGTCTACACTATAGTACACATATGAGCTGTACGACTTCTATCGCCTGACAATTGAGCTAGGGTGACTCATCACCACGTTTCTCATGACTCGACTTGTTACCTTGCTTGTTACACTATTCGATTACTAGAGTATGGGTCTCATTCATGCTTTTACCTTTGCGTTGGCAATCACACGCCCGCGTTTCCGTCTCGTCGTGTTTCCTATTCTCATCTCTCTTACTCTATCTACGCTTCCCCTCGGGTTGAAGTCTATTACTCGCTACACCGGGCTCTGTACCCGAAATACCAATGCAAAAGTCGGCGGAAAACATGCGATTCAAGTCGGACACAGAGCGGGGAACGAAAACTTCATCGACGGCTGCAAATACCAAACACAACGAAGGTGGAAATAAGCAGAAGCGATCTGTACCCAAAGACCCTGTGAGCGAGCGTGTAGCTACTGACGCGAACATAATGGAAGTACAAGAAAGCAGCAATTTTGGTGGCATCAGTCACAGAGTGCTGCACCATTGGTTCGAACACGCGAAGCGAACAACACACCAAAGCGAATCCCGTAGCTGAAGGCGATGGAAGCAGACAAACAGGCAGACGAAGATGTGCACACCTGCTGTTACCGTTTCTTGCACCTAATTCTCATGCTGCACGTGCGGTTGAGCGGATGATGACAGGTTACTATTACGAACGGCCCGGCTGGTTACTTGGGATACGGTGCAGATCCCCGCGGCCGTCATTCCCTTCGACGCTTCGACATTTTCTTCTTGTGCGGTATACCATCACTCCAAAACGTAAAATGGTGGTAAGATCATATTGAAACATGCCCTTATCACCCCTGCTATAGTACGAGCGCGAAAATCCAGTAAATAATATGCGTGCGAATTTAAGAGCGCTGCCGATCCTCGCATCAGAAGAATTCGAAGGAGGGCCCTGGAGCCTGCTGTCCGTGTCACGGCCTTGATATCTTATCCTACTGCTCTCTTCCGACTTGCCCGCTCGTCATGATTTGTTTGGATTTAAACGACTTGGAGATGCTTTCTTGGACTCCACGTCTCCCAACAGTGCAGTTGTATTATCTGTTGTGATGTGAGCACTCGAATCGTCTTTACTCATTCAGCATCCTTGAAGAGCTCATGTGACAATCGAGTTTCGGTCTCAATAGGGGTCTCAACTTTGATAAAGCAGATCACTCTTGCGTATTTAACACAAGCCGGCGCACGGGGGGTACAAATACACGTTCCGCACTTGCTTCTGGTCTCTGTACAACCCACCGAGTTGACCAAGCGGGTTGAACTTTTATAACAACATGGTCGATGAGTCCGCCCTCAGGCTGTCGTCCCTCATTGCATCCATTTTCGTGGTCTCTCTATTTGCTAGCTGGTATAGGAGGGATCCTTTGGTCAGCTCTACACCGCTTGATTCTCCCCCTTTCTTTACTGATCGACCTCGACGGTTCTCAGCTCGATGCTATTCCTACCGTTGGATTTTCTGACCCGATTCTCTCGTACTTCTCTGCTCTCCGTTACAAAGTCTATGGCCCTTCCATGCTCAAATATGGCTATGAGAAGGTATCCACTATTATATAACGGTTTCCTTTGTTCCGAGCTGATGCTACAATCTGACTCTCAGACAAGACGAGGATTATTCAAGATTGCCACATTTCGGGGTTGGATGGTGCTAGCTTCGGGTCCTGAACTGATCGAAGATGTCAAGAAGGCTCCAGACGACGTCCTGACTCGGAATGCATCACTAGTCGAGGTACGCATGCTTCTGGGCCCTAGTACGCTTGACGTCGATTCTTTTACGGTTCTTCCAGCCCGAACATACATTGGGCGTAACGGATGATGATAACATATTTATCGCGGGTATAATACGATCAAAATTGACACGGAATATCGCAGTCACGTTCAAAGAGGTCCGTGACGAACTCATCAGGTCTCTCGATGCTTCCATCCCCGTGCGTGGCGATGGTACGTGGCAATTCGTAGTTGAAAAGATTTAAGCTCATGCAGAACGCAGATTGGGTCAAAGTTCCCATTGTAGAAACGGTGCAACGTGTGGTTTGTGCGGCCACAAATCGGGTGTTTGTCGGTACTCCGTTGTGTGAGTGAAAATTCTGTGATCCTTCCATTCAATCAATATCAATCAGTGTCTCATAGGCCGAGACCAAAACTACCTGACTATGAACATCAACGTCGTGATCAATGCTTTAAAATTGGCGGTAATCATCAGGTTGTTCCCGAAATTTCTCAAGCCGTATGTCTCCATGTCCTGTCATGAGCCTGTGTCGTTGAGCTGGAGTCAGGATCGTTGCACGCGTGCTATCCAACCTTTCATCACAAATCCAACAAGGAATGGAGTTCATTAGACCCATGGTTGAGGAACGTCTTGCGCAAATGGAGGAATTTGGGGAAGATTGGGACGACAAACCGGTTCGCCGATCCACTTCACTCAATGTTAATATCGTCATTAATGGGGAGGTACTACAGAATGACCTGCTCATGTGGGTCATGAATGAATCCCAAGGAGTGGATAGGTCCCTTAGAGGCTTTGCACGTCGATTGCTCATGATCAACTTTGCCAGTATCCATACTACCTCTACAGTGAGCCACACCGACCCTCTCATAAACCACTGATTACGAACATAGGCAGTCATTTACGAACGTATTCTACCGTATTCTTTCCGATCCGGAATGTATTGAACCCCTCCGCCACGAGGTCGAGACTGCAGTAGCAGAGGAAGGCTGGACCAAGGCCGGAATGGACAAGATGCACAAGATCGACAGTTTCTTACGGGAATCCATGCGTGTCAATAGCATTTGTCCGTTGCATTCCCCTAGCTGCACCCCAGTTACTGACGCACTACTTTCTGTTTCCAGTGGGGCTGTCCCGCATCTCTTTACGTCCATTCACATTTTCCAACGGGGTCACTGTTCCTGCGGGTACGTTTATTGCCGTCCCGTCTGCTGCTGTCCACATGGATGGAGAAATCTATCCAAATCCCGAGGAATTTGATGGTTTACGCTACGCGAAGCTCCGTGAGCGTGATGGAGATGCTGCGACAGGACAACAAGCAACTTCTACGTCTGCAGAATTCTTCACTTTCGGATATGGGCGACATGTATGGTAGGTTTGTTTTTTTGCCTCGACCCAGCGTAGTCACTCACATTCTGTCAGCCCTGGTCGGTTCTTCGCTGTCAACGAGGTCAAGGCCCTAGTTGCACACATCCTTGTAACATATGATTTCAAATTCGAGGAGGGAAAACAGGCCCCACACAGCCTTATCATCGATTCGGCGCGCATCCCGGGGAAGGCTAACGTGATGTTCAGGAAGCGCCAAAAGTGAAATGACGTTTGCTTCTTCTCGTTCATGTTCTCGTGACTCCGCTCTTGTTCTCTCGGTTCCCGTTTGTCTTCTCGCCTTAAATACGTACTTGTCCAATAGAGCCCGGAAGTCCGATCCTTCCCAGTCCTAGAGTTTCGCCGTTAGCTTCTTAGGAAAGCGAATCGTCACACGCATTCAAAAACAACAGAGACAAAGCCAGTATAAAAGAGCGACCTTCGCCACCCTCGCCAGTCTCTTTTTTCTTGTCCCCCTTTCTCTCTACCTTTGTGACTCGTATGTTATATTGAAATATACAACCTCTATGTCCCGTATTGCCCGTGTTGTCGGCCCCCGGCCCCTCCCCAGCCGTCTTAGTGCTGTCTTTCGCTCACACTCTGTGACTGTTCATCTAGACCCGCCTCATCGTCCGCTATATCCCTTCTTTGCAAATTTGCGTCCGCACGTGCTCCTACTCTCTTTGCCCAAGACGTCGGAAAGACGTCCCCTATGTGTGTAGATGTTGTTAAACGTCTAAACAAATTTTCAACTCAACACGCTGCCGCCGCCGTGACAATGCGTGACCAAAATCTGCAGAGTGGGTCCCAACGCCCCACGTTGAACGGATTCAAAAACAAATGAATAAAAATCTGATTTGGGTGGAAGACACATTTATCTATTATAATGTACAAAATGAAGTAGCTACGATGTGTTGTCGAAGCTACAAAGAAGGATTAGTGTTTTTTTGCAGAAGTTAGTAAGATCTAAATATTTCCATTGTGACAGGAACTCTTGGGATGAGTGCAGTTTAATGACCAAAAATCCGATTCCCGGGCCCAGTATTCACAGCACCTCCTTCAAACTCCACGTCCAATAGGCTCTCCTATGTCATCAGAGAAAAACAGTTCATCATCACTCACAGCCACCATTAACGGACATGTGTTGATCATAGTTATGGTAAGAGTTACTAGTATACACATCGAGAACATCTAACTGACTCGTTTACTCGTCCGTCGGCAAAAAAAAAACCGACATTCACACCGCACGACAGGGTGTATCGGGAAGTGGAAAATCGACATTGGGAACTGCCCTCGCGAAAGCGCTCGGATGCCCATTCGTCGATGCGGACGACCTGCACCCGCAGACAAATATAGACAAGATGTCTAAAGGAGAGCCACTGACAGATGAGGACCGCGCGCCATGGCTCATAAACGTGCGCAGAACGGCCGTCAAAGTTGCCGAGAGCGACTCGCAGGATGGCATGGCGGGTGTTGTGGTGGCGTGCTCAGCGCTCAAGGCTAGGTACCGGGAGGTGCTCCGTGGGAAACATACAAAGCTTGGTTGGTTTGGTCATCCGGTGGGCCGCGACTACGCTACTGGCGGTGGCCATGGGGACGCCCTGGAAGGGGAACAAAGAGCACCGACCCCGCCATCCACATGGCGTACGTTCTTTGTGCACCCGTTCGGGCCGCATGAAGTATTGTTGGAGCGTATGATGGCGCGGGATTCTCACTTCATGAAGGCCAACATGCTCACGTCGCAAATAGACGCGCTAGAAGACCCCTTGGGAACGGGAGAACCAAATATCGTGCCGATTGGGCTAGTGGAGAGGGTTGAGGACCAGGTGCGGACGGCGTTGGAAGAATTGACAGCAGCCGGTGTGATAAGACCAATCGAGGAGATCGACACGAGGAATAGTAGCACATGATGGGACGAGCGCTGTATGAAGCACAGGAAATGCCCAGACAACCAAGGGGGGTTTATGACTAAAAAAGAGTGATTCACACGTTGTATAACCCTGCGAGTGTCCCCCCACCCATCCTCGTCCCTCACCATGTCCCCGTCGGGGCCCCCTAATCCTTTCGAATCTATACCACCGGAATCATCGAGGGCGACAACCCCGACGCCCTCACCCGACGCCTCCACTTCCGTCCTCTCCCCTCGCACCCCTTCTAATTTCCCTTCCGTCGACTCTCCACTTTTGCCTCCTGGTCAATTACCAGATCAGTCATCCCCGCCCTCGTCCAGGGCTCCCTCCCGCTCGTTTTCATCTGCTTTCGTGTCGTCCCCACTAAACCCCAACTCTCCTGCTACCTCTCCTTATGGCTTCTCACGTCCCAGACCCGCTTCAAGAGGGAGCATACACCTCAGCCGGATCGCCTCTGAAGAATCCCAGGCTCTTGGTTCTCAATTTTCCTCCTCCCAACGCGGTTCCATGATTTTATACCGTCTCGCCGCAGTGGATGATCATGGCGTCCTCCTTCCTCCCCACTCCTTGTCTCCAAACCAGCGTGACTCGTTCGTCTCGACATCGGGCGAATCAATATGGTCTCTCTCATCAGACTCAAAATATCCCTCTGGTCCACCAACCATGAGAGGTGGCCTCGTCCCTTACGTCTACGACCCTTCTGTAGACGACCAGGCCGCTACGGACGAAGAAGATCTCCTCCACGAGCCTGACTCGATCGACAAACCCTCCTCCTTTCTCGCCGCCCGTGGCATCCTCAACGTCGGCGTCCTCATCCTCCTCGTTGTCTCCCTTCTCGCCCTCTTTATTGCATACCCCGTCATCACTTATGTAAACGGCAACTCTCACAATATCTTTCTCGACGAGACCGGAGGCAACACCGTCACCGTTCCTCCCTCTGCCTTTGCCCTACCCCAGCTCATCGACCCCGAAACACCAGATTCGGCCAAAACACGCACTGGCTTCGACAATCAAGATTACGTTCTCGTATTTTCCGATGAGTTCAATACCGATGGCCGTTCTTTTTATCCTGGAGACGACCCCTTCTGGGAAGCAGTCGATCTCTGGTATTGGGCTACTGGTGATCTTGAGTGGTACGATCCCCGTCAAGTCTATACTGCCAATGGTTCCCTTCATGTTCGCATGGAAAATGTTGTAACAAACGGGATGAATTACCGTTCCGGCATGCTCCAGAGCTGGAACAAATTCTGCTTCACAAGTGGTTATATTGAGGTCTCTCTCACGTTACCTGGTCCTAACGAGGAAACCCGCGGTTATGTGAGACCCTCCATTCCCTCCATTCTATGCTCCATCCATCCTCATCCACCATCCAGTGGCCTGGTGTCTGGACAATGGGTAATCTTGGAAGACCAGGTTATGGTGCAACCACAGACGGCACCTGGCCCTACACGCAAGTGTTTGTCTCGCTCTATGTATCCGCAAGCGTTCACACAATTCTGCAGATATGATTCTTGTGATGTTGGCACCTTTCCGAACCAAACTGATGCAGATGGACTCGGTCCCGCCGCTGCTCTCCATTCAGATGCGTCGCAGGCCAAGTACGATTTCAAGTTATCCTATCTCACTGGCCAGAAGCTTTCGTACGCCTCTTTCTCAGCTCTCCTTACTTCCATTGTTCATTCGACTCCTTTCCACCCCCTTTTCCACTAGCGCTTGCACTTGTCCTGGCGAGGATCACCCAGGACCTGATGTCACCAAGGGTCGTGGTGCCCCAGAGATTGATATTTTCGAAGCAGAGCATAACAAACAGGGTGACGGTGGTGTGATCTCACAATCGGCCCAGTTTGCGCCATTCTCTCACGACTATGTCTATTCTAATGACACCAACCAAGAGTGGTTTGTGTACAATTCTAGCATTTCTCGACCCAACAATTACAAGTATGTTTTTACTTCTTTACCTAACACCTTGCTGATAATCTATGGCAGGGGATCCGCTGTGTCAGTTGCATCCATTTCCCTTCGGCCGCTTCTCACCATTTTTTTTGTTTTGTTTTGTTTTTTTTTTTCATTTTTGTGCCTATATAGACAACAAGCTATATCTGGTATCACGCAACTTCCTGCTGATGTCTTTGAGGGATCGGGACAGGTTTTCCACACATTCGGTCAATTTTGATCCTTTTGTCGTATCCACCACGTTCTTATCCTTTGGTTTACGCTCACAGGTTTCGAATACTTTGCGAACCCCAAAGCGCGCTCAGATGGGTATATCGTATGGCAAATGGACAATTTACCAACGGTCAGGATGGGTGCCAGCGCAGTCGGTCCCGATCAAGGAACAGATGGTTCGGGTGTCGACCAGAGGTTGATACCCGAGGAGCCCATGGTAACGTCCGCGCCTATCGCATGCCGGTATTCTTGTTTAATGTTGGTCTGTTACCAGGCTATCGTTTTAAACTTGGGTATATCGCGTATGTCATTTTTATCACATTTGACATACGGCTGTCTGATACATCCTCTATAGCGAATTGGCAAACAATCGATTTGACAACGATGACGTTCCCCACGGAGATGGTCGTCGACTATGTGCGCGTGTATCAGCGCAAGGACTCGCAGAATATTGGGTGCGACCCCCCAGACTATCCTACGATGGATTACATTTCTCGGCACCCCGAAGCATACTCTAGTTCGTTTTGTCCACGACGAGGGATAATTACATGTTGACTGTATTTTTTTACACAGACCCCCAGTTGAAATTCTGGACGTCTGGACCAGCCGGCGCGAACTACACGTTCCCTAAGAACAGGCTGGTGCGCCCTTCTCATTTTTTATTTACTTTACTTCCCTGACAAAACCCTTGAACGAGCAGTACAACGGCGGCTGCTAGTAAACAGGGTCAATGCCGCCAGGTTCTAGCCCCATCTTTATTCTATTAGACTTACTTGTGGTCTTCCGCATAAGATAGGACTCCGTTCATGGACTTTTTTCCGGAGTAAATGTCTCGATTTCACTTGGTTTTAGGAATTACCATTACGTACTTACGAACGCCGCGCACCGCACACCAGTATACCATCTATTGTGTATACCTCCTTCATCTCCGCGTTCTATGCACGCGCCGCCTTACCCAACCACCCGCGTACGTCCCCCTCCCTACTTACATGTGCCGTATATGTCTTCCTGGCACTCGTTGGCACCTTTAACTACCGGCTGCGGTTCAGACACTTCACCAATCGCCAGATTGCTTCCCCGCATACTGTACATACCGTAAGTTATGGAACCCTTTCAGTAGCGGACACTTCTTAATAGGACACTCCTCTATCGTCTCTGGATCTTTCATCTTTCATACGACATAGCGGGTCCATTTTTGGGGTTCATTCTTGGTTCATTCTATTACTCTTCTCGCCATTAATACTCGTCGGCGATCGTACATAGAAGGATATTGTATAGGGACAGTGAAACTAACGTGATGTTTGGCAGACACATTCGGATGCACGGTCCTCAAGCCTGGATCAAGACTAAGAGCTTTCCATAACAAGCAACAATGACTGGGAGAATCTTGACGGACAGGTGCTCAAAACCCCAGAAACTTTGTAAAGACTTGAAGCCAATAGGTGATAACCGGAAAACCCATGAGAAATTCGGGCTGGTGCGCCGCATGTTTGTCACTCTGTAATTTGCCTTTCCCACGTCCACTCGCACCCCTCACACGCACGCAATATCGAGTACGCATGCATGGCGGCGCTTGATGCGATCGAGGTTCCAGTGTGAGCATAATCTGCCGGTTATCAACTGCAAATCGACGGTGTAATATGCGCCGGTGATGGGACTGGACGAGAGCAAATTGCTTCATGCCGTAGTTCCTCGTGTGAGCAGGGACCCAGACCTGCGAGGGCAGTTGAAAAGGGGGAACCAAAGCTCGCCCACTTCCTGCCTGTACGGACAGTTAGTCGATCACCCATTTATCGATCGGTTCCTCGTCACGTCGAAAATAAAAACTTTGCTGAGGCGTGGCGGGACCACCACGGGCACATGTCCGTGAATCACAAGTCCGCATCATCTGCCTGGCTTCGTCTGAGGCATCGGCACCTCATCTCGGGTTTGTCTGATTTTCGGAATGCGGTTCGAATCCGGATTGGCGACAGGGTGGTATGCGTCCTCGTTCTGGTGATTACTTTTTTTAGTAGCGTGGGGGCTCCCGACCTGAAGGCGGTGCGGCGCACTGGTACTCGAGAGAGAGACTCTTTCCGCCTCTTGACCGCCGCCTTCAGTCCGCATAGCTGCCCTAGCCGCCATGGTCTTTCGGCAATCAAGTGGCGTTGCGGTCTCCGCACGCGCGATGGAGGAGATCCAACAAAGTATTATTGTGAATGTGCAGGCGGGGAACATCCTATGGGGTTCGGCACCGTGGCCCCGGCGTGTTCGGTTGACGTACCGTCGACGCGTCCGGAGGTAGGACGTCCCGGATCCTTGGAATGGATAACGCGCAAATCCGAACGAGGGGCTAGAATAGCAGAAGGTGCTTATCCGGCGGGCAGACTTCTTGGCATCAGCGAGAGAAATACAACTTGCTACGGTGCATGATACGAGTAGTTTCTTGCGTTCCTTCCTCGGCTTGCAAGGTTGCAGCTAGAACAGAGTCACTGACCGGTCCCATTTCACTTCTGCAGATAATAGAGTCGAAGGTGGGGGTCATAGATAGGGTCGGGGCCTGTGTACACAGAATGGCGTACGAATATGTCCCAAAGGCGCTGGTACAACCCTAGATTTACGGATGGGAATGAGGTCAGGACAGGGGGTCAGGACCACGATGCAAATGCCGCGCTCCGAGCTTGGCTCGGAAAGCCTGCACGCAGCCCGCTTTGGCTTGATTGGCCGAGCACCCGATCAGCGCTCGTCAAAACGCAATTTGACAGCAAACAAAGAAAGCACCATTAGCTTGAAACCATCCCGTGCCGTGCTTATCGATGGCCACATGCTTCTATTCGGGTGGACTCCACTGTATTACGCCCTACTGAAGGTGGTGTCCTGTCAATGCGTTTCGACGCTCATCATGCATGCATCACTGGCATGCCGCTCGGTTCACATAGGGTTACCTCTGTCCAAGTCGTGTCGTGCGCCCCACGCTCCCTGCCAATGCGAGGCATACATTTCGTGATCTACGCCCACTGCCTCCCATCGCCATCTCCCCACCAACTCATTGATTACGCCCTTCTTCGGTGCGCGTCGCACCAACCCCGCAGGTCGTTATGAGAGAAGATCCTATTAGCACTGTATGGTGGATCCTCCTAGTTCCAAGCGCGCTACCCCCGTCATATATAGCCGCTCACCTAGCCTATCTGGGCACGCTTCCATCTCGTCGCGAGTCGCGACGTCAAGCACACACGGCCTAGTCCCAGGGGTGTTCTTTCCGGGAGAACCTGGCGACGACAATGCTAAGACCCAATATTAAACCTTTTCTCGGCGTTCTATGGCGCTGCAGCTGGACGCCGCCGGATATGGCCGGCTGTATTTTTGCTTCCCTTCCAGGTGTGTATACCCCTAGTCGCGGCTTGCCGCCGGGTGAACAGCCCTGCGAGTTTCTTACGGAGCATACGCCATTGCTACGCCTGCTCTGCCCTGCCCTGCCATCCTGCGAGTTATTCTCTGGAACAAATTGAGGGCTGTTCTGCACACGTTCACGAGCCATGACCTGCGATCCGCTCTCCCTTGGACATAATTTTGGCTTTGTTCGTCTGCAGATGTAGGTCGTCCGCATCGACAAATGGGCATCCGAGTGCTCTGGGCAAGGGCCGCACACAGTATTGAATTCTTACTTCCTGACGCTCCCTGTTGCAGTGTGTGGTGCGAGTGTGCAGATCAGATCCTCATGTACTATAACTATAAATCAACACACGTCCTTTAATGGTGGCTGCGGGCGATGATATACTTTGTCTGATGACATGGGAGTCGGGCTTGTAGGACTCGAAGGGGCTGTCACGGTGAATGCGAGCATCCATTACCACAAACCTCCTACCCAATTCTGTTTGTTTTAAAGATTGCGGCGGTCATGAGAGTCCCAGTAGACCCCACTGTCGTACACTCCGATCGGCAATGATCATGTTTACGTATAAAGGTGAATTTATAAGGCGGTTGACAACTTAAATCGAAGGGTGGCTTCCCTCTGAGCTCGGACAATGAGAGCAGACCACGAAGATGAGGTAGCATTGGCACACGCAGAGTCTCCCACATTAACAGTAGCAGGAACAAAACAAAGAGGTATACAGATAGTCCGGTTACTATGTACGACAACATTCACTCTTTTTTTTTTTTGAACATTCACCTTTGGCGCTTCCTGAACATCGCGTTCGCCTTCCCTGGGACGCGCATCGAACCAATAGAAAAGCTGCTTGGGGCCTGTTTTCCCTCCTCGAATTTGACGTCATACGTTACAACCACGTGTGCAAGTAAAGCCTTGACTTCGTTGACCGCAAAGAACCGTCCTGGGCTGGTAGAGTAATATGAGTGATCGCAATGGGTGAGACAAAGACAAAACAAAAACACACCAAGCGTGTCGCCCATATCCGAAAATGAGGTGTTCCGCAGTCTTATAAAGTGCTTGGCGCCCTCCCACGGTATTTCCGTCATCGTGCTCGCGCGGCTTCGTAAAGCGGAAGCCGTCGAATTCCTCGGGGTTTGGAAAGATCTCTCCATCCCCGTTGATAGCACCAGTCGGTGCTGCGATTAGCGTACCCGCGGGAACCGTGACTCCATTGGAGAATGTGAATGGTCGTAATGCGAGACGGATCATCGTCACTGAAAAAAAGTAAAGTAATGCATCAGTAACTGAGTTTAGGCCAGGGTAATCCAACGGACCGTTATCCAGACTATCCATACGTTGGGTCTCCCGTAAGAAGCTGTCGATCTTGTGCATCTTGTCCAACCCAGCCTTGGTCCAGCCTTCCTCTGCTACTGCAGTCTCGACATCTTGGCGGAGAGGTTCAACGTATTCTGGGTTGGAAAGAAGATGGTATAATACATTCGTAAACGTCTGCATGTACTCGAGATGAGTGACTCATTGAGAGATCGGTGTGGCTTACGGTAGAGGTTGAATGAATGGCTGCAAAGTTGACAACGAGCATTCGCCGTGCAAGACCTTCAAGGGACCTCTCCACTCCTTTGGATTCACTCATGAGCCACATGAGCATATCATTCTGTAGTGCCTCTGCATTAATGACAACATTAACATCGAGCGAGGTGGATTGGCGAACCGGTTTGTCGTCCCAATCATCCCCAAACTCCTCCATTCTCGCAAAACGTTCCTCAACCATAGGTCTGATGAATTCCATTTCCTGTCGGATTTGCGAAGGAAGGTTAGATAGCATGCGTGCAACGATCCTAACTCCGGCTCAATGATGCGGACAAATGGGAGGCCGATGACATGCCGACGTACGGTTTGAGAGGTTTCGGGAACATGCCAATGATCGTCGCGAATTTCATAACATTTACCGCGTAGTTCAAGTTCAGATTCAGATATTCTTGATTTCGACCTGAGACACCGATTAACATTGGGTATTGGTTGAATAGAGTTTTCACGCACACAGCGGAGGCCCGACAAACACACGATTCGTAGTCGCACTGACCACACGTTGCATCGTTTCTAACACGGGAACCTTGACCCAATCTACGTTCCGCATGAGCTCGAGGTTTCACCTTTTTAAGTACAAGCTTGCCACGCACCATCACCATGCACGGGGATGGAAGCATCGAGAGACCTGATGAGTTCGTCACGGACGTCTTTGAAAGTGGCCGCGATGTTCCGTGTCAATTTCGCGCGAATTACATCAGTGTGATAGTCAGTACTCATATCCAATAGGTCCAATGTGTAATCGGCTTGGAGGAACTGCCATGATCGTTATGAATAAGAAGTTGGGCATCCCGGGGAGCATGCGTACCTCAATCGCTGACGCAGTTATAGACAAGACGTCATCTGAAGCCTTCCTGACATCTTCAATAAGTTCAGGATTTGAAGGTAGCACCAGCCACCTCCGAAGTGTGGCAGTCTTGAATAAACCTTGGCCTGTCTGAGAGCCAGAGTGTAGCGTCAGCTTGGCACAGGGGGAGGCCATTTTATTATAAAGTCACTTGCATTTACTTTCCCATACCCATATTTGAGTCTGAGAGGACCATCAAGGATGAAACGGAGAGCGGAGAAGTACGAAAGAATCGGATCAGAGAATCCGACGGTGGGAATAGCATCGAGCTGAGAAACCCCCAAGTCGATCAGTAATGCAGTGGAAGGACCAAACATACACGGTAAGGCTGACCAGAGGATCCCTTCTATACCAACTAGCGAATAGAAATGCTACGAAGACCGACGCGGCGAGAAACGACAGCCTGAGGGTGGATTCATCGACCATGTTGTCACAAAAGTTGGGATTAACCCGCTGGCTCAGGTCGGTGGGTTGTACAGACCAAAAGGAAGTGCAAAGCGCTTATTCGTATCCGCCATCCCCAGTCCCTCACAACCGTATTTTAAGATGCAGCGACTACTGTAAATGGACATGTCGGTGACCATGCCCGATCAAACCACTGCACGTTACCGTTACCGTATCGTTCCACGAAATAACGGATGGGTCCAGTGGCAATGTTTCTGAGTTCGTGTTCAGTAGCATAGAAAGCATTAAGACGGACCGTGGGCATGGCCTGAGGGCGCGCGGTCCCGTCTGTCGGCGGCTCTCCTTAGGACTTCATTGTAGACGTCTCTTGACTCGGAGAAGTCTACGTATACCTTGTCACCTACGATGCAGGTTGTCCGCATTAACGAATGGGTGTTCGAGTGCTTTGGCGGGGGCTGCTCCCAATGTTCATTACGTTCATTTCCGCTTCTTGACACACCTTGTTGTGTGGTATGAATGTCGCTGGAATTGTACTATATTCTCGGAAGATCAACACAAGCTTGAAGACAAGGATCAAATGGAGCCCAATAATCTTGATTTCGTACACTCTGATAGGATTGTATGGTTCATCTCTGTTTGCGTTACATGCCCACGTACAAAGGCCTTTGAATCTATGAGGCGGATGACAAATCGAAGAATGGGGTTGCTCTCAGCACGGCCATTTACAGTGTAACTTAAGCAAACCACGAAGCGAAGCATGAGGCCTTGAGGTACTAAGGTATCGGCACATGCACAGCAGTGGGAACATAATAAATAGAGCCTTCGAAAGTGTAGCCTGGCTGCTATGTCTGATAACATTTTACCTTTGGCGCTTCCTGAACATCGCGTTCGCCTTCCCTGGGACACGCATCGAACCAATAGAAAAGCTGCTTGGGGTCAGTTTTCCCTCCTCGAATTTGATGTCATACGTTACAACGACGTGTGCAAGTAAAGTCTTGACTTCGCTGACCGCAAAGAACCGTCCTGGACTGTGATTGGGAGATATGAGTGATCGCAATGGGTGGGGAAAAAACAAACAAAAACAAACACACCAAGCATGTCGCCCATATCCGAAAGTGAGGTTGTCCGGGGACATAGAAAGGGCTTGACGCCCTGTCATGGCATTTCCATCGTGCTCGTGCGGCTTCGTGAAGCGGAAGCCGTCAAATTCCTCGGGATTTGGAAAGATATCTCCGTCCCTGTTGATAGCACCAGTCGGAGCCGCGATTAGTGTACCCGCAGGAACAGTGACTCCATTGGAAAATGTGAATGGTCGTAATGCGAGACGGAGCAGCGTCACTGAAAAAAAAGTGAAGTGGTGAGCAACTGAGGTTCGGCTAGGGTAATACAACGGACGGCTATCTAGACTATCGAGACGTTGGGTCTCCCGTAAGAAGCTGTCGATCTTGTGCATCTTGTTCAACCCGGCCTTGGTCCAGCCTTCCTCTGCTATCGCTGTCTCGACGTCGTGGCGGAGGGGTTCAACGTATTCTGGGTGGGAAAGAAGACGGTATAAAACATTCGCAAATGTCTGCATGTACTCGAGATGAGTGGCTCATTAAGAAATCAGTGTGGCTCACAGTAGAGGTTGTATGAATGGCTGCACAGTTGACTGCAAGCATTCGCCGTGCAAGACCTTCAAGGGACCTTTCCACACCCTTGGCTTCACTCATTAGCCACATGAGCATGTCATTCTGTAGTACCTCTGCATTAATGGCTACATTAGCATCGAGCGAAGTGGATCGGCGAACCGGTTTGTCGTCCCAATCTTCCCCAAACTCCTCCATTCTCGCAAAACGTTCTTCAACCATAGGTCTGATGAATTCCATTTCCTGTCGGATTTGCGATGGAAGGTTAGATAGCATGCGTGCAACGATCCTGACTCCGGCTCAATGATGCGGACAAATGGGAGGCTGAGTACATTGCAACGTACGGCTTGAGAGGTTTCGGGAATATGCCAATGATTGTCGCGAATTTCATAACATTTACCGCGTAGTTCAAGTTCAGGGTCAAATAATCTTGATTTCGACCTTTTGAGACACTGATTAACGTTGGTTGAATAGAAGGATTGGGAAGTTTTCACGCACATAGCGGAGGCCCGACAAACACACGATTTGTAGTCGCACTGACCACGTGCTGCATCGTTTCTAACACGGGAACCTTGACCCAATCTGCGTTCCGCATGAGCTTGAGGCTTCAACCTTTTTGACTCCAGGCTTGCCACGCACCATCACCATGCACGGGGATGGAAGCATCGAGAGACCTGATGAGTTCGTCACGGACGTCTTTGAAAGTGGCCGCGATGTTCCGTGTCAATTTCGCGCGAATTACGTCCGTATGATAGTCAGTATTCATATCCAATAGGTCCAATGTGTATTCGGCCTGGAGGAACTGACATGGTTGTTATGAATAAGAAGTTGGGCATCCCGGGGAGCATGCGTACCTCAATCGCTGACGCAGTTATAGATAAGACATCGTCCGGAGCCTTCCTGACGTCTTCAATAAGTTCAGGACCCGAAGCCAGCACCATCCACCTCCGAAATGTGGCAGTCTTGAATAAACCTCGTCTTGTCTGAGAGTCAGATCGTAGCGTCAGCTCGGCACATGGAAAGGCTACAGACATATGCACTTACTTTCTCGTACCCATATTTGAGCCTGGAAAGGCCATCAAAGATGAAACGTAGAGCGGAGAAGTACGAGAGAATTGGGTCAGAGAATCCGACGGTGGGAATAGCATCGAGCTGAGAAACACTTTAGTCGGTCAGCAATGTAAGGGAAGGACAAGACGGTGTAGGACTGACCAGAGGATCTCGTCTATACCAGCTAGCGAATAGAACGGCCACGAAAAACGATACAGCAATAAACGACAGCCTCGGGCTCAGGGACTCATCGATCTCATCAACCATCCTTATCACAAGAGTTGGGTTTAACCCGCTGGCCACTTAGGTCCGTGGGTTTTGCGGACAAAAATAGTGCAAAGCGCTCATTTGCATCTTTCAGGTGCTGACATCATAAAGAAGTCCCATCGCCACCGTTTTTGCAGGTTTTTTGCATGGTACATGCGGGCATCTCGGTGACAACCCTAGATCGAGTTCATGAAATAACGGATGGGTCCAGTGATGTCCCACTACGTTCCGGCCATGGATCCGACTGCTATGGAGGCGCTAGCTTGGGCACGGCCTGGATGTGCATGACTCAAATGGGGATAACTCGAAGTTGAACGTTGAACGTTGAACTGCGAACCATTGCCACCAACTTCCCACCCCGTTCTGTTCTGTGTCTCGCTTTGTTATATAAGGAACGCGCTATTTTCGGAAGATCAGGACAAGCTTAAGTCAAGGATCAAGAGGGCCTCAGTCGACTTTTCATACACAGAACAGATTATATAGATTGGACACAGCATATGTTACCATGACACACTCGCAAACAACTCAAATAGAAGGACGGCTTCCCTCTGAGCTTGGACAATGTGAGCAAACCACGAAACTTGAGGCCTTGAGGCCTCGGGGTGCTGTCAAGGCATTGCTACCACGCACAGTAGTGGGGACAAAACAGATAGAACTTCTGAATGCATAGCCTTGCCGCTACGTACAACAACATTTCACCTCTGGCGCCTCCTGAACATCGCATTCGCCTTCCCTGGGACGCGCATCGAACCAATATGGAGGCTGCGTGGGGCCAGTTTTCCCTCCTCGAATTTGATGTCATACGTTACAACGACGTGTGCAAGTAAAGTCTTGACTTTCGTTGACCGCAAAGAACCGTCCTGGTGCTGATGGAGAATATGAGTGACTGCAATTGGTCCGAGGCCCAAAAAATAGACAACCAAGCGTGTCGCCCATATCCGAAAGTGAGGTTGTTTGGGGACATAGAAGAGGCTGGCGCCCTGCCATGGCACCTCCATCGTGCTCGCGGAGCTTTGCGAAGCGGAAGCCATCGAATTCCTCGGGGTTTGGAAAGATATCTCCGTCCCTGTCGATAGCGCCAGTCGGTGCCGCGATTAGTGTACCCGCAGGAACAGTGACTCCATTGGAAAATGTGAATGGTCGTAATGCGAGACGGAGCAGCGTCACTGAGAAGAAGTATTGCATCAATAACTAAGGTTCGGCTAGAGCAATCCAACGGACAGCTATTTAGACCATCGAGACGTTGGGTCTCCCGTAAGAAGCTGTCGATCTTGTGCATCTTATCCATCCCGGCCTTGGTCCAACCTTCCTTTGCTACTGCAATCTCGAGATCATGGCGGAGGGGTTCAACGTATTCTGGGTTGGAAAGAAGACGGTAGAATACATTTATAAATGTCTGCATGTGCTCGCAATTAGTGGTTGTGAACAGATCGGTCTGGCTTACAAGAGAAGTTGTATGAATGGCTGCAAAATTGACAACGAGCAATCGCCGTGCAAGGCCAAGGGACCTCTCCACCCTTTGGCTTCACTCATGAGCCACATGAGCATGTCATTCTGTGCCTCCACATATAGATGACATTAACATTGAGCGAAGGGGATCGGCGAACCGGTTTGTCATCCCAATCTTCCCCAAATTCATCCATTCTTGCAAAACGTTCCTCGACCATGGGTCTGATGAATTCCATTTCTTGTCGGATTTGCGACGGAAGGCTAGAAATTGTGCGTGCAACAATCCTGACTCCAGCTCAATAACAAAGACCGACGGGAGGCTGAGGACATGGCAACGTACGGCTTGAGAGGTTTCGGGAACATGCTGATGATCGTCGCGAATTTCA